>JAAEAF010013584.1:0-84842 GCA_011037195.1 Triatoma infestans | reverse complement strand
ATTTCCTTACTCTCACTTTTGTCATCAGATTTGCTTACTTTTACCAATGTAATTTAGACTTTCGAACTTCATTTCTGATCGCAATAGATTAGATAGATTCTACCGGGGGAATTGGCTATTCAGCCTACGCCACCGCGACACCCCAAGGATCTATTGTGGCACCCCCCCTAGTTGGAGACCCTCCCCCTATCCTGTCCTTAAGCGAACTGTGGAATTGGGGGGGGGGGCTCCCAGGTGGTCAATCAGAACACCCGCCATTAGAGCACCCTCTCGAGTCCTGCTTGCCTTAGAAGACTTAATAGGTCCGAGAGAGGGCCCTGGCTGAGGCTTGTTGGCACCAGCTTCTCTTTACCAAAGAGGCGGTACCTTAGCCAAACCAGCCCCTCGCACTGACATACCACATGCAGTGCCGTCTCCTCTTCTTCCTGACAAAACCTGCACAGGCTATCCGTTGCCAGGCCCATGCGATGCATGTGCTTATTTAATCTACAGTGGCCAGTGAGAATGCCAACTGCTATCCTTATGGCCGCCCGGCCTAGTTGGAGTAATTCTGCAGTTAGCTTGGGCGAGTAGCTATAGATAAACTTTTTCGCCTGTCTCTGGCCTGGAGTTTTGACCCACCATTCCCTTGATCGGTCCTGCATCCATAGCTTAATGGATGCACTCCTGAGGCATCTTGAGACACCACAGAACGGCTCCGGCCCGATAAGCGCTCCCATTGAGCCCTCCCGGGCCAGGCGGTCCGCCGCCTCATTGCCTCTGTGACCCGAGTGTCCAGGTACCCAAACCAGGAAGACCTTATTATGGCTACTAATTTCCCTTAGTGCACCTAGGCAGTCCCACACCAGCCTTGAGCTGATCTCCCACGAGTCAATTGCCCGCAGAGCAGCCTGGCTATCCGAATAAATGACGACTCTGGAGTTATGCACTCCCCGTCTTCTTATTTCGGCGGCGCAGATAATAATCGCGACTAGCTCCGCCTGAAAGACCGTAGCTAGCCTTCCCAGGCTCACCGAGATATTACATCCCGGACGAGCCCCGTACACGCCGGCTCCCACTCCATCTTCCGTCTTGGACCCGTCCGTGTACCACATAGATTCGCCTGCAATTGGCGGCCCATTCTTCCATGCCCCTCTGTCTAATATCAGGACTTTGAAGGGTTTTTGGAAGTCATACCTAGGAGTCATTATGTCCGTAGGCAGGCCCAAGATCGGGTCCGCCTCCAGCTCCTCCCATAGGTCTTGGTACCTCCCAGTATGCCTGGGATAGATGGGCGCTTGTCCCTGTTGTAGTCGTGCCACAACTGCTCTTGCAACGCCTTGGACGTGAATGTGGAGTGGTGGAAGGTTTAACAAGACCTCCAAGGCCGCAGTGGGGGTAGTCATCATAGCACCCGTCGTACTCAGGCAAGCCAGCCTTTGAATACTTCCAAGCGCTCCCGACCCCCCCATCTGCAAGATCTTTGTCCACCACACCACCGCCCCGTGGGTTACCATTGGTCTCACTACACAGGTATAAATCCACAGAGTCATCTTCGGGTTTAATCCCCAACTTTTACCGCATAGCCTCCTGCACCTACCCATGGCGATTTTGGCTTTATGTGCGGTAACATTAATATGAGAGTTCCATGTCAGCCTTCGGTCAAAAATGACTCCCAAATATTTGGCCTCCATGGCAAAGGGGATCGCAACCCCTCCGAGTACTGGCTGTTGTAAGCCTTGTAAATTCCTCTTCCTCGTAAAAGGAACCACTTGAGTTTTGTGGGGATTGATGGAGAGACCCTCCGCTCTACACCACTTGTTCACAATATTGAGCGCCCCCTGAGTGCGCTCCGAGACAGTTGCCACGAACCGCCCCCTCACCACGATTGCCAGATCGTCCGCGAACCCAAGGCAATGAAAGCCTTCCGCGGTTAATTTGGTCAGGATGTCATCGGCTAATAGCGTCCACAGCAATGGCGACAAAACGCCTCCCTGCGGACAGCCTCTACTTGCCCTGGCCACAAGAGATGAATTGTCTATGGTGGCTATGTTAGTCCTTCCCAATAGACTAGTCCTTATCCACCGAACTATCGTAGGGGACGTGCCCCTTCTTGTCAGTGCACCAACAAGAGACTCTGAGGACACGTTGTTGAAAGCGCCCTCTATATCCAAAAAGGTGACCACCGCAATTTCCTTGTCGTCAAGCGACTTTTGGAGTAGCCTATTTAGGTCATCCAGAGCCAAGTCTACGGATTTCCCTGCCTGATAGGCATATTGGCGATTATTAAGCGGATTAATCCTCAAGATCTCGTCCCTTATAAACCTGTCAATCATCCTCTCCATCGCTTTCAACAGAAAGGAGGACAGGCTTATCGGCCTAAACGACTTTGGCGTTTGATCTACCGTCTTCCCTACTTTCGGGAGGAACACGACCTTCACCTGTTGCCATTCTCTCGGTATGAATCCCCAGGTCAAACAGCCTCTGAAGATCCTACATAGGTGTGGTATCAACACCTCCACCGCCTTCTGCAAGAAGACGGGGTAAATCCCATCCACGCCTGGTGCTTTATAGGGCTTGAACCTTCCAATCGCCCATCTTAGCCTATTCGGCTGTATGACGTAATTCGCGATCTTCCAGTCCGCCCGACCAGGCCTTCTCGGCCCCTCAACCTCTAGAGGGACCTCTCCGTAAGAGGACCCCGGGAAGTGTGTGCTCATAAGCAACCCCAGCGACTCCTCTACGGAGTTAGTGTAGGTTCCGTCATCTTTCTTCAGGAACCCTACCCTGTCCGCAGTACCTTCCCTTGCTAGGATTCTGTGAATTCTCGCGCACTCCGAGGTGTCCGCTACGTCCTCACAGAATCTCCGCCAAGCTTTACGCTTGGCCTTCCTTATTTCAACGTTGTACTGCGTCAGTACCCTTCTGTACGATGCCCAGTCTTGGTTGATTTTGGCTTTATTAAACAGCCTTCTCACCTCTCGCCTCCTTCTCTCGAGGTGATCGTTCCACCAGACTGTCTTCGACCTATTAGGCCTTTCCCTCTCCGGGCAGTTTTCCTGGTAGGCGTCCAAAATCGCCTCAGTTACCCGTGTCACTGCCCGTTCCAAACTTCCTGTTGTCCGTACATCCACTTTAAGGTCACCGAGAGACTCACCGGGACATTTCCTTACTGTCACTACTGTAATCACATTTCCTTACTCTCACTACGTAATCACATTTCCTTACTCTCACTCACTACGTAATACATTGCCTTACTCTCACTACGTAATCACATTTCCTTACTCTCACTACTGTAATCATATTTCCTTACTCTCACTAGTGTAATCACATTTCCTTACTCTCACTACTGTAATCACATTTCCTTACTCTCACTACTGTAATCACATTCCCTTACTCTCACTACTGTAATCACATTCCCTTACTCTCACTACTGTAATCACATTTCCTTACTCTCACTACGTAATCACATTTCCTTACTCTCACTACTGTAATCACATTTCCTTACTGTCACTACTGTAATCAATCTTACTCTCACTACTTAATCCACATTTTCTTCTCTAATTACGTAATCACATTTCATTTACTATCACTACGTAATCACATTTACTTACTCTCTCTATGTAATCACAGTTCTTACTGTCACTACTGTAATCAGATTTCTCTTACTGTCCTTACTGTCACTAGTGTTTCAGACTCTCACTGTACTGTCAAATCACATTTCATATTTCTTACTCTCACTACTGTAATCACATTTCCTACTCTTACTGTAATCACATTCTTGGTCACTACTGTAATCACATTTCCTTACTCTCACTACTTGCTAATCACATTTCCTTTACTCTCACTACTAATCACATTTCCTTACTCTCACTACTGTAATAACATTTCCTTACTGTCACTACTGTAATCAGATTTCCGTACTGTCACTACTGTAATCACATTTCCTTACTCTCACTACTGTAATCACATTTCCTTACTCTCACTACTGTAATCACATTTCCTTACTCTTACTACGTAATCACATTTCCTTGCTCTCACTACTGTAATCACATTTCCTTACTCTCACTTTTGTCATCAGATTTGCTTACTTTTACCAATGTAATTTAGACTTTCGAACTTCATTTCTGATCGCAATATATGTTACGAATATTTTCAAATTGGCCTTGAAATTTATTAGTACGGCTGTGCTGTATCTATGGCCAGGGTTAATAGAAATACTGGAATGTACTTTGTACCACAATAGCATAAACTAGTGTACTATTGTATTATAGTATAGCATATACTTCGTACGTGCGTGAGTAGGACAGTAGGTAGCCGTCGCTCACTGTGTGAAGGTGAATTTTTCGTGACTGCATTTACTAAACGGCATTGCCGGATTTTGAGTGCACAGCACCGATCTCCTGACCCTGTCAACTGTTCGGGTCGTCTGGCTCAAGAGGACGCCCCGAGTACCACGAAGGAGGTGGATTTCGACAGTTGGAGGAAAAAAGAAAAAGGACCCACCCGGTCGCAGGCAGTACCTCGACGGGAAACTGTATGTATTGTAGTTTCTTATACATATAACTATATAAAAAAAAGAAGAAACAATCACTCGGCGGCTACCGCACTAAAGTGCAGCGAAGAGGAAAAGTGTTTTCCCCATTTGGTACCCTTAATACAGACCGAGGGCAGTTGTAAATTACGTATATTTTACTTAAAATCAAATTACTTAAAAAGAACATTACTTAAAAATGAACTACATTAAATTACTTATTTAGTTGTATCTTACCTATATTACTTACAGTAATTATATATATTATTTCCGTTCACTTTAAGTTCATAATAGTGTTTTAATGTTTTATAATATAGAATGAGAATTATTTTTTTTTTTGTAAAGAGATTTATTTTGAATTTGGAAGTCATTTTTTTGGGGTAAAGAGAATTATTTAAGTTATTATTATTTTATTTTAATTTATTATTATTTTAAGTTGGAAGTCATTGTATCGTTTTGTTTCCGGTGTACTTATATAAATTTGTTCCAGGGCCTGGACAAAGTATCTATTTTTGATGTACATGTAGCTGAGAATTGCTGTTGAATTATACTTGAAATTTTTGGTTTTAATAAAGGAGTGTATAAGCACGTCTCAATTTCAACCTGTGTATTAATTACTTGGACCAGAGATAGCAGCACAGCCAATTCACATAGACAATACGGTTCGCTGTTGCCGTAAGCTATTAATTTTTTTTGGTTTCTTTTATTAATTTAATTTAAATTACAACAGCGTGGCGCCCAAATTTTCCTTTTCCCTCTTGGATTTGTTTATCTCTTTTGATTTGTTTATGTATTTGATTTTATTGATTTCTTTCTTTATTTATTTATTTTTAAAACCCTTATAACCCCGCCCGTCACCACTGCAGCCCAGCCGGGCCTCTGAGAGTACACTGAGCAGGGAATTTGAGTGTAACATTTCTGGCCTACCCAACGTGGGGCCGCGTAATAACAAATTCCTGGGTTGCGGGAGTTTCAGAAAATTTTTTGTGAAGTTGTTTCAAGCAGTTATTGTTGGGCTCCGCCCTCTTGCTTGCAGTCCCTGGTGTTTTCCTTTTTTTTAAGAGGAAACAAAAAATTCTTTTTGCAGTTTAATAAAAATTAAAAAAAAAACAAAAAAAAAAAAACTTGTTTTTTGCAGTCTCATAAAAATCAATATATACGAGTATATATAATATATATTTCTTTTTATTAATACCTGTAATTTTTGTTGTGTTGTTTATTTTAAATATTTATTGTATTCCTAGCGTTTTCTCCTTTTACCTTATTTAGGTATTTTTATTTTTTTTCTTTGTTTGGCCATCAAAATGGATGTTTATCGCATTTTAAAAGATGAACTTAGCTATGACCTGTATATAAGAGGCTTATCAGGAGAAGGTACCGTCCCAGAACTTAGGAAGAGGTTATCCAAGGCATTTTCGATGAATGTTCAGCCAATTAAGGATATTTATTCACAATTACCGGTGGCTAAAGAATTAACTTTTTGCGATGAGAAGATGAAACTTATTCAAGGATTGGTAGAAGTAATTGACATAACAGATACAAACGAAATAAAACGGATTACTGCCCGCCTTCAGCACGTCCAGGAGCGTCTTGACAGACTAGAGGCTACCAAGGAAACAAAGGGAACTTTGGAATTATTAAAAACTAAAGCCCGAGAGATTGCGGTAGAAATTGAAAATTTATACCGAGCTACAGAGGCAGCCACTGACCAAGAAGATGTGGGAGCAGAGGCGTTGCAGGTATCCTCTCTACCATTAAGTTCCGGTATTCACGATGCTCCTTCTGGAGACGTACCAGAACACAACATATACAGTATTCCAACATGTAATCCGGGACATTCTCGAGACCTCAGGTTGTACAAGTGGGGGCTCACCTTTTCCGCCGATGACCAGGAACAGTCCTTGTGCGCCTTCTTAGCAGAGGTTGAGGACAGAAGATTGGCTAGAGGAATTTTGAAGGAAGAGCTTTTCAGATCTGCTAGCGACCTGTTAAGAGGAACCGCATTGGTTTGGTACCGCAACAAGCGCGACCGCATCAAGTCGTGGGATGATTTGGTAAGCCAGTTGAGACAGGCGTTTCTCGACGTAGATTATGATCACCAATTGCTAGAAGAAATTCGCAAGCGTACCCAAGGTCGAGAAGAAAGTTCCACAGTGTACATAGCGAAAATGCAATGACTTTTCTCAAGACTGACCCGTCCTCCAACAGAGAGCGAGAAATTGGAAATAATCAAACGGAATGTGAAGAGGGAATTTCGGGCACTTCTCCCACGTACTAAATTTCAAACCATCGATGAAATGGAAGAGGTATTATGTAATTTGGAAGTCGGAGCTACAATGGCGTCCCGATACGAAGAGCCTCCCTCAAAAGGAATGCTGGAGCCAGATCTCGCTTATAAAGGATCTCGAACTAGGCCTATAAGAGTGTGTCCAATGT
This sequence comes from Triatoma infestans, assembly GCA_011037195.1. Classification (NCBI taxonomy): domain Eukaryota; kingdom Metazoa; phylum Arthropoda; class Insecta; order Hemiptera; family Reduviidae; genus Triatoma; species Triatoma infestans. The sequence goes on along the minus strand of JAAEAF010013584.1, from coordinate 77,893 downwards.
ACTCCGAGAGGACTTTTGCGAATTCAGAAAGGAAGCAAATGGATTCAAGAAGATGTTGGAACTATGGACAAATGGGCCATCTAGCGAGGGTGTGTCCTAAGAAGGATCCAAAAAAGGATAACAGGAAAGTCGACAGGAGAAGCTCACCGAACAATCAGGGAAACGATCCCAGCGGGCGAGTCTAAATGGACAGGACTCGTACCGCGCTGCAATGTCCACATCGGATCTTGAATGGAGAGAATGGGTATCAGTCGTCGCGGATTTTATGAAGGGTAAAGGAGCAAGTCGCCCGTTACGACAAGCAGCTAGGAATCAGGATGGCAGGCCATACATACAGGTCTCTCTTTTGGGCTTAAACTTTCTTGGTCTTCTGGACTCAGGAGCCAGTAGATCTTTAATAGGAGGATCTGGATGGAAGAAATTGCAAAAGCTTGGACTACCTTTCAAGCAGGAAAACCGGACGACAGTTAAAATTGCTGATGGAACCGCATGCCAGGTTATAGGATCAATAGAAATACCAGTTAACTTATCGGAGAAGGTAAAGTTAATTGAATTTTTGGTCGTAACCACCCTAACCAACTCTTTGATTCTAGGGATAGACTTCTGGGAGGCCATGAGCTTAGTCCCAGACATAAAAACCAGAACGTGGACGTTTAGTGACGAACAGCATGGCCCGGAGATCAGCGTCTCAACCGCTTTGGTGGAGCGAGCTGACTTGAAGCCTGAAGAAGAAGAGATGTTGGAGACATTTCTGAAGAAATGGAGGTCCATCCCAGCAAACAAGGAAGGAACGAATTTGGTCGAGCACACCATAGATACTGGGGATAGCCGGCCAATCAAACAGATATACTATCCAGTGTCCCCGGTGGTGCAAGGTATTATGAATGAAGAATTAGACAAGATGTTGGAGCAAGGGATTGTGGAACGCTCATCTAGTCCTTGGTCATCACCAGTGGTGATAGTTAAAAAACGTGATGGAAGCTATCGCTTTTGTGTCGACTTCAGGAAGCTGAACGCGATTACCAAGAGGGACGCCTACCCGCTACCATACATAAGTCAGATCTTAGACAGGCTGCGAGATGCGAAATACCTTACATCGCTGGATTTGAAGTCGGCTTACTGGCAGGTAAAAGTAGCAAGTAAAGATAGGGAGAAGACAGCTTTTACTGTTCCAGGTCGCGGACTATTTCAATTCATCAGGATGCCCTTTGGTTTGCATAACTCGCCAGCAACCTGGCAGCGATTAATCGATTCCGTGCTGGGCCCAGAGTTAAAGCCCAAGGTCTTTGTCTACTTAGATGACATTGTGGTGGTAACTCAAGATTTGCAGGATCATCTTCGCACCTTAGAGCAAGTCCTAACCAGATTGAGAGATGCAGGTTTATCAGACAATTGGGAGAAGGCCCAAATTTGCCGTTCGGAGCTGGCATATCTGGGATATGTAATTAACCGAGATGGTCTTCACGTCGACCCAAGTAAAGTTGAAGCCATACTGAACTTCCCTCAACCCCGCACCGTCAGGCAGCTGCGCCGCTTCCTAGGCTTGGCTTCATGGTATAGGAGATTTGTACCGCACTTCTCCACCATCAGTGCACCCTTGACCGACTTGTTAAGGAAGAATAAGAAATGGCTTTGGACAGACAATCAAGATAGAGCCTTTACGGAGTTGAAAGAAGTTTTGGTATCTGCACCCGTTCTCACCTGCCCAGATTTCAACCGACCCTTTCTATTACAGACCGACGCCTCGCAATCGGGTTTAGGAGCAATCTTATCCCAAAATTTTGAGGAGGGAGAAAAACCCATAGCATTTGCCAGTCGGAGTCTGACTCGAAACGAAAAGAATTTCTCCACGATAGAATTGGAGTGTCTGGCCGTCTTGTGGGCAATTAAAAAGTTTAGGCCCTATCTGGAAGGCATAGAATTCACCGTTATAACGGATCATCGGGCGTTGCTGTGGCTGAAGAGCCTGAAAGATCCACATGGAAGACTAGCCCGATGGGCAATGAAAATACAACAGTACCAGTTTCACATCACCCATCGCCCAGGGAAACAGAATGAGGCAGCTGATGCTCTGTCTCGGGCTAATGAAGAGGCAGTAGCGGCAGTGTCCTTCGATAACGTGGAACCATGGTAAAGTAAGATGTTGTATGCAGTGAAGAACAATGCTGCTAAATATCTGAGCTGGGCAGTGGAAGATGGAAACAAGTTGTTCAAAAGGGTAAATGATGATCGTCGGGAATTGGTGAGCGACCAGTACTCGTGGAAGTTAGTGGTTCCAAAACACCAGAGAAGATATGATCATGGAACTCCATGACAGCCCACTTGCAGGACATCTGGGAAGTTTTAAGACCCTCCAGCGGGTAAAAGAAAAATACTACTGGCCCGGAATGGCAGCGGATGTAGCTAAATACGTTTCGAGATGCAGCATATGCTTACAAACGAAGCCGATTCAGAGATCCCCTGCTGGACTGATGGGAAATCAAAAAGTGGTGACTCAACCATGGCAATTGATCTCCGTTGACTTGATGGGTCCACTTCCGCTATCAACGCAGCAGAATCGATATTTGTTAGTAATCGTGGATTACTCCTCAAAGTATAGTATTCTGTTGCCGATCAGACAAGCCACCGCAAAGAAAGTGACAACGTTAGTAGAAGAACAAGTTATCCTCAAGTTCGGAGCCCCGCAGAAATTGATCTGCGATAATGTAACCCAATTCACCAGCAGAGTTTCGGAAGAAAATGGAGGAGTACGGATGTACGCTGTGGTATACTGCTGCTTACCACCCTCAAGCGAACCCCACTGAAAGAGTCAACAGAGTACTGAAGACTATGATGGCAAGTTACGTTCGGGACAATCATCGACATTGGGATAAAAACATAGCGAAACTTAGCTTCGCCTTGCAAACGGCGGTACACGAAGCTACAGGATTCACGCCTGCCTTTATTAATTTTTGAAGGGAATTTAAACGATCGGGAGAAGACTATCCTCCAATGCCCTCAGGAGATTTTATTCCAGGAACAGAAAGAGAAGAGCATTTGGACAAAATGGCCAACATTCCACTCTTATACCAGGAAGTACAAATCGTCTAAAAAGAGCCTATGAAAAGGGACAAAGACAATACAACTTAAGAAGACGCCCTGCAACATACAAGACGGGTGATTTGGTATGGAAAAAGAACATGGTGTTGTCCGACGCAAGCCGCTATATAAGCAGCAAGCTTGCCCCAAAATATACCCAAGGCCGAATCAGGAGAATGATTTCAAACCTCATCGCAGAAGTGGAGGACCTCGACAGTTACATAAAATAAGATGTAAATTTATTTTAATTTTCAAATACTCGTAATTTTATTCGTGTATTGGCCTTGAAATTTATTAGTACGGCTGTGCTGTATCTAGGGCCAGGGTTAATAGAAATACTGGAATGTACTTTGTACCACAATAGCATAAACTAGTGTACTATTGTATTATAGTATAGCATATACTTCGTACGTGCATGAGTAGGTCAGTAGGTAGCCGTCGCTCACTGTGTGAAGGTGAATTTTTTGTGACTGCTTTTTCTAAACGGCATTGCCGGATTTTGAGTGCACAGCACCGATCTCCTGACCCTGTCAACTCGTCGGGTCGTCTGGCTCAAGAGGACGCCCCGAGTACCACGAAGGAGGTGGATTTCGACAGTTGGAGGAAAAAAGAAAAAGGACCCACCCGGTCGCAGGCAGTACCTCGACGGGAAACTGTATGTATTGTAGTTTCTTATACATATAACTATATAAAAAAAAAGAAACAATCACTCGGCGGCTACCGCACTAAAGTGCAGCGAAGAGGAAAATTGTTTTCCCCATTGGTACCTTAATACAGACCGAGGGCAGTTGTAAATTACGTATATTTTACTTAAAATCAAATCCCTTAAAAAGAAAATTACTTAAATGGAACTACATTAAATTACTTATTTAGTTTGTTTCTTACTTATATTACTTACAGTAATTATATATATTAGTTCCGTTCACTTTAACTTCATAGTAGTTTTTTTTGTTTTATAATATAAAATGAGAATTATTACTTTCTCTTACTCCTAGTAATTTTTTTTTGTGTAAAGAGATATATTTTGAATTTGGAAGTCATTTTTTTGGGTAAAGAGAATTATTTAAGTTATTATTATTTTATTTTAATTTATTATTATTTTAAGTTGGAAGTCATTGTATCGTTTTGTTTCCGGTGTACTTATATAAATTTGTTCCAGAGCCTGGACAAAGTATCTATTTTTGATGTACATGTAGCTGAGAATTGCTGTTGAATTATACTTGAAATTTTTGGTTTTAATAAAGGAGTGGAAGTATCGTTTGTCTCAACTGGATAGGGTATACGTATAGCGACAGGTGCATATAAAACAAGTCCCCTTCCTAGCCTTTATGTGGAATCTGGAATCATGCCCCAGAATTAAGAAGGGAGGCACTTACACTGACATATGCTGTTGGGAAATGGAGTAATAGGAATCATTTTATTTATCCTGTTCTTTTTGAAAACCCTCATCTTTCGGTATACAATCGGCTGAGAACTCGTACCCGTCCTGTAGGGATAAGAGCGAGAGAATTGTTACATGAAGAAGGAATTGAACTGGCACCAACTCTGAACATTGAACCCTGTCGTATACCACCTTGGATCCTTGCCAAAGCTCAAATTTGCCTAGATCTTGCAATATTCGTAAAGAAAGAAGTACCGGCAGTCGAGTATAAGAAGAGATTTTTAGAGGCAATGTATAGGTATAATGGCTATATAATTTTTTATACGGATGGCTCGAAGACACAAGAAGGGGTGCGAAGTGCTATGTATGTAGAAGGAATAACGAAAGTATGGACACTTCCCCTTCACGCTACAGTTTATACTGCTGAACTTTTTGCAATTTATCAGGCATTACTCTATGCGAAGGAAGCAACGGAAGTTAACCTAGTAATATGTTCGGACTCGGAAAGTTCCTTGAGGAGTATTGAAAATAAATTTTCAAATGATCCCTTAGTCCATATGATCTATGAGCAGCTAAGAGAATTGCATAGACGAGGAAGAATTGTAGTATTTCTTTGGATTCCAAGTCACGTTGGGATTGAAGGGAACGAGAAGGCAGACGAAGCAGCGAGAGCCGCTGCTTCACAAAGACCGGATCTGAATATACGAATCCGACCAGAGGACCTGAAATGTTTCGTAAAGAAAGTTATGAATGAAAAATGGCAAAAGAATTGGGAAACTACAGAAGCCAAATTAAAGGCAGTGTTGCCTACAGTAGGAAGAAGGAAAACTGAGGCCTTAACAAGAAGAGAAGGGATGATATTGACGAGGTTGAGAATAGGCCACACTCGTCTCACACACTCTTATTTATTGCAAGGGGAAAATCAAAAACAGTGCCCAAGATGTCAATCACGCCTCACAGTGAAACATATTCTTGAGGAATGCCCCCGGCTGCAGGGCTACCGAGATACAGTAGGTTTGCCTAATAACATGGTAGATTTGTTAGGACCAGGAGTAAAATATAAATATCAACTGTTTAATTATTTAAAATCTTTAGATATTTACTTTAACATTTAGTTTTTGGTTTGTATATTGTTATATATTGTTTTTATTGTTATATTATATATATTGTCTTTTATTTAGATGTAAGAGGAACGGGGTGCGAAGAATATAGAGTATTCCACCCCAATGGTGGTAGCTATGCATAAATGTGTGTAAATGGTGTTTATTGTGGGATGAATGTATTTATGGAATGAGTGTGTTTATTTGTGTGACTCTCGTATGATAGAAATGTGTGGTTGTGTGGTTGAATGCCAAAGGCACTTTGTGAGGGCGCTAATGACCCTGGCAGTTGATGCGCCAATAATAAAAAAAAAAAATAAAATAAAATAAAGGAGTGTATAAGTACGTCTAAATTTCAACCTGTGTATTAATTACCTGGACCAGAGATAGCAGCACAGCCAATTCACATAGACATACGGTTCGCTGTTGCTGTAAGCAATTAATATTTTTTTGGTTTCTTTTATTAATTTAAGTTGAAATTACAACAGCGTGGCGCCCAAATTTTCCTTTTCCCTCTTCTTGGATTTGTTTATCTCTTTTGATTTGTTTATTTATTTTATTTTATTGATTTCTTTCTTTCTTTATTTATTTTTAAAACACTTATAACCCCGCCCGTCACCACTGCAGCCCAGCCGGGCCTCTGAGAGTACACTGAGCAGGGAATTTGAGTGTAACATTTCTGGCCTACCCAACGTGGGGCCGCGTAATAACAAATTCCTGGGTTGCGGGAGTTTCAGAAAATTTTTTGTGAAGTTGTTTCAAGCAGTTATTGTTGGGCTCCGCCCTCTTGCTTGCAGTCCCTGGTGTTTTCCTTTTTTTTAAGAGGAAACAAAAAATTCTTTTTGCAGTTTAATAAAAATTAAAAAAAAAACAAAAAAAAAAAAACTTGTTTTTTGCAGTCTCATAAAAATCAATATATACGAGTATATATAATATATATTTCTTTTTATTAATACCTGTAATTTTTGTTGTGTTGTTTATTTTAAATATTTATTGTATTCCTAGCGTTTTCTCCTTTTACCTTATTTAGGTATTTTTATTTTTTTTCTTTGTTTGGCCATCAAAATGGATGTTTATCGCATTTTAAAAGATGAACTTAGCTATGACCTGTATATAAGAGGCTTATCAGGAGAAGGTACCGTCCCAGAACTTAGGAAGAGGTTATCCAAGGCATTTTCGATGAATGTTCAGCCAATTAAGGATATTTATTCACAATTACCGGTGGCTAAAGAATTAACTTTTTGCGATGAGAAGATGAAACTTATTCAAGGATTGGTAGAAGTAATTGACATAACAGATACAAACGAAATAAAACGGATTACTGCCCGCCTTCAGCACGTCCAGGAGCGTCTTGACAGACTAGAGGCTACCAAGGAAACAAAGGGACTTTGGAATTATTAAAAACTAAAGCCCGAGAGATTGCGGTAGAAATTGAAAATTTATACCGAGCTAAAGAGGCAGCCACTGACCAAGAAGATGTGGGAGCAGAGGCGTTGCAGGTATCCTCTCTACCATTAAGTTCCGGTATTCACGATGCTCCTTCTGGAGACGTACCAGAACACAACATATACAGTATTCCAACATGTAATCCGGGACATTCTCGAGACCTCAGGTTGTACAAGTGGGGGCTCACCTTTTCAGCCGATGACCAGGAACAGTCCTTGTGCGCCTTCTTAGCAGAGGTTGAGGACAGAAGAGTGGCTAGAGGAATCTCGAAGGAAGAGCTTTTCAGATCTGCTAGCGACCTGTTAAGAGGAACCGCATTGGTTTGGTACCGCAACAAGCGCGACCGCATCAAGTCGTGGGATGATTTGGTAAGCCAGTTGAGACAGGCGTTTCTCGACGTAGATTATGATCACCAATTGCTAGAAGAGATTCGCAAGCGTACCCAAGGTCGAGAAGAAAGTTCCACGGTGTACATAGCGAAAGATGCAAGGACTTTTCTCAAGACTGACCCGTCCTCCAACAGAGAGCGAGAAATTGGAAATAATGAAACGGAATGTGAAGAGGGAATTTCGGGCACTTCTCCCACGTACTAAATTTCAAACCATCGATGAACTGGAAGAGGTATTACGGAATTTGGAAGTCGGAGCTACAATGGCGTCCCGATACGAAGAGCCTCCCTCAAAAGGAATGCTGGAGCCAGATCTCGCTTATAAAGGATCTCGAACTAGGCCTATAAGAGCGTGTCCAATGTACTCCGAGAGGACTTTTGCGAATTCAGAAAGGAAGCAAATGGATTCAAGAAGATGTTGGAACTGTGGACAAGTGGGCCATCTAGCGAGGGTGTGTCCTAAGAAGGATCCAAAAAAGGATAACAGGAAAGTCGACAGGAGAAGCTCACCGAACAATCAGGGAAACGATCCCAGCGGGCGAGTCTAAATGGACAGGACTCGTACCGCGCTGCAATGTCCACATCGGATCTTGAATGGAGAGAATGGGTATCAGTCGTCGCGGATTTTATGAAGGGTAAAGGAGCAAGTCGCCCGTTACGACAAGCAGCTGGAATCAGGATGGCAGGCCATACATACAGGTCTCTCTTTTGGGCTTAAACTTTCTTGGTCTTCTGGACTCAGCAGCCAGTAGATCTTTAATAGGAGGATCTGGATGGAAGAAATTGCAAAAGCTTGGACTACCTTTCAAGCAGGAAAACCGGACGACAGTTAAAATTGCTGATGGAACCGCATGCCAGGTTATAGGATCAATAGAAATACCAGTTAACTTATCGGAGAAGGTAAAGTTAATTGAATTTTTGGTCGTAACCACCCTAACCAACTCTTTGATTCTAGGGATAGACTTCTGGGAGGCCATGGGCTTAGTCCCAGACATAAAAACCAGAACGTGGACGTTTAGTGACGAACAGCATGGCCCGGAGATCAGCGTCTCAACCGCTTTGGTGGAGCGAGCTGACTTGAAGCCTGAAGAAGAAGAGATGTTGGAGACATTTCTGAAGAAATGGAGGTCCATCCCAGCAAACAAGGAAGGAACGAATTTGGTCGAGCACACCATAGATACTGGGGATAGCCGGCCAATCAAACAGAGATACTATCCAGTGTCCCCGGTGATGCAAGGTATTATGAATGAAGAATTAGACAAGATGTTGGAGCAAGGGATTGTGGAACGCTCATCTAGTCCTTGGTCATCACCAGTGGTGATAGTTAAAAAACGTGATGGAAGCTATCGCTTTTGTGTCGACTTCAGGAAGCTGAACGCGATTACCAAGAGGGACGCCTACCCGCTACCATACATAAGTCAGATCTTAGACAGGCTGCGAGATGCGAAATACCTTACATCGCTGGATTTGAAGTCGGCTTACTGGCAGGTAAAAGTAGCAAGTAAAGATAGGGAGAAGACAGCTTTTACTGTTCCAGGTCGCGGACTATTTCAATTCATCAGGATGCCCTTTGGTTTGCATAACTCGCCAGCAACCTGGCAGCGATTAATCGATTCCGTGCTGGGCCCAGAGTTAAAGCCCAAGGTCTTTGTCTACTTAGATGACATTGTGGTGGTAACTCAAGATTTGCAGGATCATCTTCGCACCTTAGAGCAAGTCCTAACCAGATTGAGAGATGCAGGTTTATCAGACAATTGGGAGAAGGCCCAAATTTGCCGTTCGGAGCTGGCATATCTGGGATATGTAATTAACCGAGATGGTCTTCACGTCGACCCAAGTAAAGTTGAAGCCATACTGAACTTCCCTCAACCCCGCACCGTCAGGCAGCTGCGCCGCTTCCTAGGCTTGGCTTCATGGTATAGGAGATTTGTTCCGCACTTCTCCACCATCAGTGCACCCTTGACCGACTTGTTAAGGAAGAATAAGAAATGGCTTTGGACAGACAATCAAGATAGAGCCTTTACGGAGTTGAAAGAAGTTTTGGTATCTGCACCCGTTCTCACCTGCCCAGATTTCAACCGACCCTTTCTATTACAGACCGACGCCTCGCAATCGGGTTTAGGAGCAATCTTATCCCAAAATTTTGAGGAGGGAGAAAAACCCATAGCATTTGCCAGTCGGAGTCTGACTCGAAACGAAAAGAATTTCTCCACGATAGAATTGGAGTGTCTGGCCGTCTTGTGGGCAATTAAAAAGTTTAGGCCCTATCTGGAAGGCATAGAATTCACCGTTATAACGGATCATCGGGCGTTGCTGTGGCTGAAGAGCCTGAAAGATCCACATGGAAGACTAGCCCGATGGGCAATGAAAATACAACAGTACCAGTTTCACATCACCCATCGCCCAGGGAAACAGAATGAGGCAGCTGATGCTCTGTCTCGGGCTAATGAAGAGGCAGTAGCGGCAGTGTCCTTCGATAACGTGGAACCATGGTAAAGTAAGATGTTGTATGCAGTGAAGAACAATGCTGCTAAATATCTGAGCTGGGCAGTGGAAGATGGAAACAAGTTGTTCAAAAGGGTAAATGATGATCGTCGGGAATTGGTGAGCGACCAGTACTCGTGGAAGTTAGTGGTTCCAAAACACCAGAGAAGATATGATCATGGAACTCCATGACAGCCCACTTGCAGGACATCTGGGAAGTTTTAAGACCCTCCAGCGGGTAAAAGAAAAATACTACTGGCCCGGAATGGCAGCGGATGTAGCTAAATACGTTTCGAGATGCAGCATATGCTTACAAACGAAGCCGATTCAGAGATCCCCTGCTGGACTGATGGGAAATCAAAAAGTGGTGACTCAACCATGGCAATTGATCTCCGTTGACTTGATGGGTCCACTTCCGCTATCAACGCAGCAGAATCGATATTTGTTAGTAATCGTGGATTACTTCTCAAAGTATAGTATTCTGTTGCCGATCAGACAAGCCACCGCAAAGAAAGTGACAACGTTGGTAGAAGAACAAGTTATCCTCAAGTTCGGAGCCCCGCAGAAATTGATCTGCGATAATGGAACCCAATTCACCAGCAAAGAGTTTCGGAAGAAAATGGAGGAGTACGGATGTACGCTGTGGTATACTGCTGCTTACCACCCTCAAGCGAACCCCACTGAAAGAGTCAACAGAGTACTGAAGACTATGATGGCAAGTTACGTTCGGGACAATCATCGACATTGGGATAAAAACATAGCGAAACTTAGCTTCGCCTTGCAAACGGCGGTACACGAAGCTACAGGATTCACGCCTGCCTTTATTAATTTTTGAAGGGAATTTAAACGATCGGGAGAAGACTATCCTCCAATGCCCTCAGGAGATTTTATTCCAGGAACAGAAAGAGAAGAGCATTTGGACAAAATGGCCAACATTCCACTCTTATACCAGGAAGTACAAATCGTCTAAAAAGAGCCTATGAAAAGGGACAAAGACAATACAACTTAAGAAGACGCCCTGCAACATACAAGACGGGTGATTTGGTATGGAAAAAGAACATGGTGTTGTCCGACGCAAGCCGCTATATAAGCAGCAAGCTTGCCCCAAAATATACCCAAGGCCGAATCAGGAGAATGATTTCAAACCTCATCGCAGAAGTGGAGGACCTCGACAGTTACATAAAATAAGATGTAAATTTATTTTAATTTTCAAATACTCGTAATTTTATTCGTGTATTGGCCTTGAAATTTATTAGTACGGCTGTGCTGTATCTAGGGCCAGGGTTAATAGAAATACTGGAATGTACTTTGTACCACAATAGCATAAACTAGTGTACTATTGTATTATAGTATAGCATATACTTCGTACGTGCATGAGTAGGTCAGTAGGTAGCCGTCGCTCACTGTGTGAAGGTGAATTTTTTGTGACTGCTTTTTCTAAACGGCATTGCCGGATTTTGAGTGCACAGCACCGATCTCCTGACCCTGTCAACTCGTCGGGTCGTCTGGCTCAAGAGGACGCCCCGAGTACCACGAAGGAGGTGGATTTCGACAGTTGGAGGAAAAAAGAAAAAGGACCCACCCGGTCGCAGGCAGTACCTCGACGGGAAACTGTATGTATTGTAGTTTCTTATACATATAACTATATAAAAAAAAAGAAACAATCACTCGGCGGCTACCGCACTAAAGTGCAGCGAAGAGGAAAATTGTTTTCCCCATTGGTACCTTAATACAGACCGAGGGCAGTTGTAAATTACGTATATTTTACTTAAAATCAAATCCCTTAAAAAGAAAATTACTTAAATGGAACTACATTAAATTACTTATTTAGTTTGTTTCTTACTTATATTACTTACAGTAATTATATATATTAGTTCCGTTCACTTTAACTTCATAGTAGTTTTTTTTGTTTTATAATATAAAATGAGAATTATTACTTTCTCTTACTCCTAGTAATTTTTTTTTGTGTAAAGAGATATATTTTGAATTTGGAAGTCATTTTTTTGGGTAAAGAGAATTATTTAAGTTATTATTATTTTATTTTAATTTATTATTATTTTAAGTTGGAAGTCATTGTATCGTTTTGTTTCCGGTGTACTTATATAAATTTGTTCCAGAGCCTGGACAAAGTATCTATTTTTGATGTACATGTAGCTGAGAATTGCTGTTGAATTATACTTGAAATTTTTGGTTTTAATAAAGGAGTGGAAGTATCGTTTGTCTCAACTGGATAGGGTATACGTATAGCGACAGGTGCATATAAAACAAGTCCCCTTCCTAGCCTTTATGTGGAATCTGGAATCATGCCCCAGAATTAAGAAGGGAGGCACTTACACTGACATATGCTGTTGGGAAATGGAGTAATAGGAATCATTTTATTTATCCTGTTCTTTTTGAAAACCCTCATCTTTCTGTATACAATCGGCTGAGAACTCGTACCCGTCCTGTAGGGATAAGAGCGAGAGAATTGTTACATGAAGAAGGAATTGAACTGGCACCAACTCTGAACATTGAACCCTGTCGTATACCACCTTGGATCCTTGCCAAAGCTCAAATTTGCCTAGATCTTGCAATATTCGTAAAGAAAGAAGTACCGGCAGTCGAGTATAAGAAGAGATTTTTAGAGGCAATGTATAGGTATAATGGCTATATAATTTTTTATACGGATGGCTCGAAGAAACAAGAAGCGGTGGGAAGTGCTATATATGTAGAAGGAATAACGAAAGTATGGACACTTCCCCTTCACGCTACAGTTTATACTACTGAACTTTTTGCAATTTATCAGGCATTACTCTATGCGAAGGAAGCAACGGAAGTTAACCTAGTAATATGTTCGGACTCGGAAAGTTCCTTGAGGAGTATTGAAAATAAATTTTCAAATGATCCCTTAGTCCATATGATCTATGAGCAGCTAAGAGAATTGCATAGACGAGGAAGAATTGTAGTATTTCTTTGGATTCCAAGTCACGTTGGGATTGAAGGGAACGAGAAGGCAGACGAAGCAGCGAGAGCCGCTGCTTCACAAAGACTGGATCTGAATATACGAATCCGACCAGAGGACCTGAAATGTTTCGTAAAGAAAGTTATGAATGAAAAATGGCAAAGGAATTGGGAAACTACAGAAGCCAAATTAAAGGCAGTGTTGCCTACAGTAGGAAGAAGGAAAACTGAGGCCTTAACAAGAAGAGAAGGGATGATATTGACGAGATTGAGAATAGGCCACACTCGTCTCACACACTCCTATTTATTGCAAGGGGAAAATCAAAAACAGTGCCCAAGATGTCAATCACGCCTCACAGTGAAACATATTCTTGAGGAATGCCCCGGCTGCAGGGCTACCGAGATACAGTAGGTTTGCCTAATAACATGGTAGATTTGTTAGGACCAGGAGTAAAATATAAATATCAACTGTTTCATTATTTAAAATCTTTAGATATTTACTTTAACATTTAGTTTTTGGTTTGTATATTGTTATATATTGTTTTTATTGTTATATATATTGTATATATATAGTCTTTTATTTAGATGTAAGAGGAACGGGGTGCGAAGAATATAGAGTATTCCACCCCAATGGTGGTAGCTATGCATAAATGTGTGTAAATGGTGTTTATTGTGGGATGAATGTATTTATGGAATGAGTGTGTTTATTTGTGTGACTCTCGTATGATAGAAATGTGTGGTTGTGTGGTTGAATGCCAAAGGCACTTTGTGAGGGCGCTAATGACCCTGGCAGTTGATGCGCCAATAATAAAAAAAAAAAATAAAATAAAATAAAGGAGTGTATAAGTACGTCTAAATTTCAACCTGTGTATTAATTACCTGGACCAGAGATAGCAGCACAGCCAATTCACATAGACATACGGTTCGCTGTTGCTGTAAGCAATTAATATTTTTTTGGTTTCTTTTATTAATTTAAGTTGAAATTACAACAGCGTGGCGCCCAAATTTTCCTTTTCCCTCTTCTTGGATTTGTTTATCTCTTTTGATTTGTTTATTTATTTTATTTTATTGATTTCTTTCTTTCTTTATTTATTTTTAAAACACTTATAACCCCGCCCGTCACCACTGCAGCCCAGCCGGGCCTCTGAGAGTACACTGAGCAGGGAATTTGAGTGTAACATTTCTGGCCTACCCAACGTGGGGCCGCGTAATAACAAATTCCTGGGTTGCGGGAGTTTCAGAAAATTTTTTGTGAAGTTGTTTCAAGCAGTTATTGTTGGGCTCCGCCCTCTTGCTTGCAGTCCCTGGTGTTTTCCTTTTTTTTAAGAGGAAACAAAAAATTCTTTTTGCAGTTTAATAAAAATTAAAAAAAAAACAAAAAAAAAAAAACTTGTTTTTTGCAGTCTCATAAAAATCAATATATACGAGTATATATAATATATATTTCTTTTTATTAATACCTGTAATTTTTGTTGTGTTGTTTATTTTAAATATTTATTGTATTCCTAGCGTTTTCTCCTTTTACCTTATTTAGGTATTTTTATTTTTTTTCTTTGTTTGGCCATCAAAATGGATGTTTATCGCATTTTAAAAGATGAACTTAGCTATGAACTGTATATAAGAGGCTTATCAGGAGAAGGTACCGTCCCAGAACTTAGGAAGAGGTTATCCAAGGCATTTTCGATGAATGTTCAGCCAATTTAGATATTTGTTCACAATTACCGGTGGGTGGCTAAAGAATTAACATTTTGCGATGAGAAGATGAAACTTATTCAAGGTTTGGTAGAAGTAATTGACATAACAGATACAAACGAAATAAAACGGATCACTGCCCGCCTTTAGCACGTTCAGGAGCGTCTTGACAGACTAGAGGCTACCAAGGAAACAAAGGGACCTTTGGAATTATTAAAAACTAAAGACCGAGAGATTGCGGTAGAAATTGAAAATTTATACCGAGCTAAAGAGGCAGCCACTGATGACCAAGAAGATGTGGGAGCAGAGGCGTTGCAGGTATCCTCTCTACCATTAAGTTCCGGTATTCACGATGCTCCTTCTGGAGACGTACCAGAACACAATATATACAGTATTCCAACATGTAATCCGGGACATTCTCGAGACCTCAGGTTGTACAAGTGGGGGCTCACCTTTTCAGCCGATGACCAGGAACAGTCCTTGTGCGCCTTCTTAGCAGAGGTTGAGGACAGAAGAGTGGCTAGAGGAATCTCGAAGGAAGAGCTTTTCAGATCTGCTAGCGACCTGTTAATTGGAACCGCGTTGTTTGTACCGCAACAAGCGCGACCGCATCAAGTCGTGGGATGATTTGGTAAGCCAGTTGAGACAAGCGTTTCTCGACGTAGATTATGATCACCAATTGCTAGAAGAGATTCGCAAGCGTACCCAAGGTCGAGAAGAAAGTTCCACGGTGTACATAGCGAAGATGCAAGGACTTTTCTCAAGACTGACCCGTCCTCTGACAGAGAGCGAGAAATTGGAAATAATGAAACGGAATGTGAAGAGGGAATTTCGGGCACTTCTCCCACTTACTAAATTTCAAACCATCGATGAACTGGAAGAGGTATTACGGAATTTGGAAGTCGGAGCTACAATGGCGTCCCGATACGAAGAGCCTCCCTCAAAAGGAATGCTGGAACCAGATCTCGTTTATAAAGGATCTCGAACGAGGCCTATAAGAGCGTGTCCAATGTACTCCGAGAGGACTTTTGCGAATTCAGCAAGGAAGCAAATGGATTCAAGAAGCTGTTGGAACTGTGGACAAGTGGGCCATCTAGCAAAGGCGAGTCCTAAGAAGGATCCAAAAAAGGATAACAGGAAAGTCGACAGGAGAAGCTCACCGAACAATCAGGGAAACGATCCCAGCGGGCGAGTCTAAATGGACAGGACTCGTACCGCGCTGCAATGTCCACATCGGATCTTGAATGGAGAGAATGGGTATCAGTCGTCGCGGATTTTATGAAGGGTAAAGGAGCAAGTCGCCCGTTACGACAAGCAGCTGGAATCAGGATGGCAGGCCATACATACAGGTCTCTCTTTTGGGCTTAAACTTTCTTGGTCTTCTGGACTCAGCAGCCAGTAGATCTTTAATAGGAGGATCTGGATGGAAGAAATTGCAAAAGCTTGGACTACCTTTCAAGCAGGAAAACCGGACGACAGTTAAAATTGCTGATGGAACCGCATGCCAGGTTATAGGATCAATAGAAATACCAGTTAACTTATCGGAGAAGGTAAAGTTAATTGAATTTTTGGTCGTAACCACCCTAACCAACTCTTTGATTCTAGGGATAGACTTCTGGGAGGCCATGGGCTTAGTACCAGACATAAAAACCAGAACGTGGACGTTTAGTGACGAACAGCATGGCCCGGAGATCAGCGTCTCAACCGCTTTGGTGGAGCGAGCTGACTTGAAGCCTGAAGAAGAAGAGATGTTGGAGACATTTCTGAAGAAATGGAGGTCCATCCCAGCAAACAAGGAAGGAACGAATTTGGTCGAGCACACCATAGATACTGGGGATAGCCGGCCAATCAAACAGATATACTATCCAGTGTCCCCGGTGGTGCAAGGTATTATGAATGAAGAATTAGACAAGATGTTGGAGCAAGGGATTGTGGAACGCTCATCTAGTCCTTTGTCGTTCACCAGTGGTGATAGTTAAAAAACGTGATGGGAAGCTATCGCTTTTGTGTCGACTTCAGGAGCTGAACGCGATTACCAAGAGGGACGCCTACCCGCTACCATACATAAGTCAGATCTTAGACAGAGGCTGCGAGATGCGAAATACCTTACATCGCTGGATTTGAAGTCGGCTTACTGGCAGGTAAGTAGCAAGTAAAGATACCCAAGTCGGGGCCTCTGAGAGTACAATGCGCAGGGAATTTGAGTGTAACACACCCCTCCCCTATAAAGTGCTCTTAAATGAATTTTCCCAGAGAAATGTTTTAAATAAATGATGTAGACCTTTGCATGTTTAGTTTATATTAGAAGTTTCAAGAAAATCGTTGGAGCCATTTTTGAGAAAATCTCGAAAAAGTGAAAAAAATCATTTAATAAACTGATAAAGTAAACGCACTTCCGGTTATCCGATTATTTTCAAACTCGGAATTTCAACAACATATTCAATTTTAATAAACATTATTTAGATCTCAGAATTGTGTAATAAACTGAAATAGCACTTTAGATGATAACCTAACCCCTCCCCCTGAAGTGCCCTTAAATGAATTTTTCCGGAGAAATGTTTCAAATAAAAGTTGTAGCTGTTAGTACACATACACATACTAATCTGTAGTTGATATACGAAGTTTGAAGAAAATCGTTGGAGCCATTTTTGAGATAATTGCAAAAACGTAAAAAAAAAACAACTAGTAAAGTGGTACTTCCGGTCGAGGAATTTGGACAGATGATCCCTGTGGATCCCATGTTATAACTAAACGGAATATCAAGTTCGAACTTTCTGCGATTTTCGTTTTTGAGCTATGTTGTTCACATACATACACACACACACACACACACACCCAGACCATTGGCTAAAAACCACTTTTTTGGACTCAGGGGACCTCAAACGGATATTTCCGGTGAAAACTCTATATCGAAAATTTCACACGATTACATACTTCCCTATAGGAGTAAGAGAAAGTAAAAGAATGTAGTATATGGGGGTGTGTGATTTATTGTAAAGTATTTATATTGAAATTTAAAACATGGGACGCCCATTATTTTATACAGTACTAGGGTTTTGCCCATGTATGTGTTGTGTGTGTGTGTGTGTGTGTGTTGTGTTGCGTGTGTTTGTCTGGGTTTTTCATATTAATGGAACTACTTTAAGATAAAACTGGAGAGAAGTGGGTGTAGTTTCATCCAAGAAACAATGCTTGTTTGTCTGGTAGCGACAGACTTTCCAGTCGGATGGAAGGTATCAAAAGGGGTAGAAGATGATAATAATTTTGAACCCAAGGAGAAATTTGTTTGTCAGGTGGCAAAGAACTATCGGTCAAAAAGGAGAAGTATGACAAATCTACCTAGAGTAGGTAGATGGTGGTGACTAACCATCTGATTCCAAGAAAAAGGTTTGTTTGAAAAGTAGCGACAGACTATAAGTCGATTGGATGGTATCAGTGAGTGAGCGGACAGATGGCGACATTCCACCCGATACCAAGGAGCCAGCCTTCTATACAGATAGTGCTAGACTACGCATTGTGTGATTCAGCTTCCCATTAAATATTTATAAATAACCTATTGTTTTACAAAATGTATGTTTCCGGGGACAATTAAATATGCTTTCAAAAATTACCCGTTTAAAGAAAATAAATAAACTGGATTTTCAACCCTACATATTGGTATCTCATTTTTAACTATTTTCTTAAAAGCGATTCATAGAGTTTCCTTAAGCATGGTGCACCTACATCACATTTACAAGCTCGCACTTGAATATCGACAAACCATTTTCCTGATAAAAATCACTATAACCATTGTTATCATTGTATTGGAATCAGTTGTCTGATTCCAGATGTATCGGAATCAGATGTCTTGAAGAGGGATTTGATGTGAAGAATAGGCGGAAGTTAGTTTAGAGATTTTAGAGAGTTATTACTTGAAATACGAAACACTAAATTACAAAAATAGACTATATTTTAATAATAATTTAAATGTTTGAAATAGGTAACTACAATTAATATAAAATGATTGAAATAGATAAATAATTTAAAGTGATTTAAAGAGATAAAACTACAAACAATTTAAAGTGATTTAAAAGATAAACTAAGATGCACACTATAAATGATTGATTAATGATAATAATTATGTTTTAAACCTTGTACAGGGACGCGCTCGCGCCACTGATTATAACTGATTGATACTGCTGCTATGATACTGATATATACTCGTGTGAACTGATTGTAACTGATACTGTACTGATCGTAACTGATGTAAACTGATAAGACTGTACCTATAATGACCCTTGTTTGAAAGGGTTTTAGCGGTGCTTCTCTTTGACCGTGTGTATTGACCCTTGTTTGAAAAGGTTTTTGTTTGGCGCGGCTCTTGTCTTGAAGATAGCGGCTGGCTGGAGCCACTAGTTAGTTATAAATTATATCCTTTCTTCTTAAGATATTGATATGATATTACATCATTTTTCGGAAAACCTGATTTGAGGGTTGTTCTAGAGTGCAGAGTTTCAAGTTTGGCTTCCTTTAATAACACACCAGCAGTATAGTAAGTACGGTTCCACCATTTGGTGGAAGATAAGGGAACTCAATATTTAGTAAAAATTCCGTCTTTCAAGAGAATTTATCCTTTGAACTGTGAGGATTGTTGTAAGAGAAAGTGGTGCGCAAGTCTCACATCAGATTTCATTTTCCTAGTTCTCTTTATGGCCTTTCAGATATCCCTTTGTTTCATGACCGGAATGTGTATTAAATTAAATTCAGATGAAACTGCGAGGAGAGACATCCATATTCAACGAGGATTAACTTTAACTTGAGTTGGTACAAATTCGTGCACCTTTCTAATTGCCATTCTAATGGTGTTAGCATACTACATGTCACATATTAATCATTGAGCACAGCATTGGGCCTCATCTTCACAAACAGTGTTACCTATTAAGATAAACACACAGTTATCCATATAAATGTAATTGGAAACTGAATTTTGGCCTCTTAATTTCTCTTACTTGATGTAAGAGAAATTATGGCGGTCGAATCAGATTTTAGAAGCGGAGTTGAATTCAGGGTCCGTTGCTAATCATGTTTTGGGCTCGTCTAAGTATAAAAACGTGCTTTTACAGAACTGTCTGTGTTATCAGAGCGGAGCGTTACTAAAAAACCGGTAAATATGATGTGAAATACCACTCGACTTTCTTTATTGCAACGCTGAGTGGCCATTATAATTGGTTTATAGGACACGTGACATATCTGGATTATAGGACCACCAGGCAATCAATCCTCTCAAACCCCTGTTTTTCCAACAAAATGTTTCAAATAACGTGATGAATGAGCAGCGTTTCAAGTTTAAAGAAAATTATTTTTTGAGCTGCTTTCAATGAAATGGAAAAATATTGTTAAATTCGCAATTCCTGTTTCCAGTTGCTGACATCAAGCTTCTGCAATTTGTTGTTATTGAAGTACGTAACTTGTTTTCTCTCTCAGACACACCGAATTTCATTCTCTAATAACAATTTTTTAGACACATCAAACATCAGAACATTTATTTTGGGTGAAAATTCATTTTTCAAAACTTCATAGGATTTCAATACTTCCTCTTATAGCAATACTTCCTCTATAGCAGTACTTCCTCTATAGCAGTACTTCCTCTATAGCAGTACTTCCTCTATAGCAGTACTTCCTCTATAGCATTACTTCCTCTATAGCAGTACTTCCTCTATAGTAGCAGTACTTCCTCTATAGCAGTACTTCCTCTATAGCAGTACTTCCTGTAGCAGTACTTCCTCTATAGCAGTACTTCCCTCTATAGCAGTACTTCTCTATAGCAGTACTTCCTCTATAGCAGTACTTCCTCTATAGCAAATATAGCAAATATAGAAAAAGAAAATATACTTCCAATAAGAAAAAAGAAAGAAAGAAAAGTAATAGTTACTAGGTAGTTTTGGATAATGTTGTAATGTTTTTCCCTCTAAACTAGCTACTGCAACTAGTTTTAAGTGGGTTCGTATAGATAAAGTATTCTAAACTTCAATAAAGGAACACCAATTTATTGTTACACACAATAAATTACAAAAAACAACACTTAATAATAATTACTTCAAGTTTAAACCGCAAAAGTTCACTTTGTTCACTTTTTATACACTTTCCACAAACGTACACTTCGTTTGTAACTGGAAAACTCTCCTAGACTTTCTGTTGTTCCACTATTTATACCGGTGGAGAATCTTCTAGAACTTTCTCGATTCTTCTAGAGAGAGCTAGAGCGCCGCCAGCGCTTCCCAGCGGCCACTAGGAGAACCTGAGGTACCTGCTGCCTTCTCTTCTAGATGACACCACCGGCTGCGTTACAATATATTTTGACTGTTGCCTTCACTTCGGTTCCCTTGCAATAGCTAAAATTAATTTATACGTTTGGTCTTTCGAGATACAAAATAAATAAAAAATCTTTTAGGAGTTTCTCACTCTTAATTTTCATCAAACTTGCAATTATAGACTACGAAAATGTTTATTGGCTCTTAATACTGTATACATGGTAAGCAGTATATAAAACTTGTTAACGGAATAAATGATTTTCCGTTTGTGAGATATTCTACTAATTCAAGCCAACCACTCCTCACCAATACCTGCAAACATGCACACAATAAACACACATACACCCACATCGTATATGCTCAGTAACAATAGTCTTCGCAATGAGGTTGCAATAAAATGGAATATCAATGTGGAACTGTGACTTGACGAACTTGTCAGTACTCATCAGAACATCCAATCAGTGTTAGCGCACTTTGATCCTACAGGAGCAAATGGAGTAAATACTTATTAACCTACCTACCCTAACCTCCCTGCAGATATCACTGCATAAGATTAATCTGGATTGGTTATATTTGTTAATACAAATTTAATTGTACACTTCCTCCTACAGCTGTAAGAGATCGTATTAAATTTTACAGTATCCCGGCGATGTTACTTTTATCATGTGCCCTTGTAAGGTCCATAACAGCCGGTTGCTACTCGAGGAGTGTTCCTAGTGAAACCGGAGAGGATTCCTGGCGAGCACTCAAATGTAGACCTTTTCCCACCACGAACCTCTCCACCAAAGTTACTCTAAAGTTGCTCTGGATCCTATCAGGCAAATGCCTTATTAAAATTCCGAGTATCAAGGAAATTATTTAACTGAAATTAAAAACTGTGCAATTAATGAAGATCATGCAGGTATTTTCGCAAAATTGATGGTAACGCTATTAAAAATGTACCCAGCACTCTGAGCCCAATTTGCAAAGTTTACAGACTAAAAAAATCCTATTTAGCTAAACTAGATTTAAGTTCTTAATATTTAGGTAGTAGAAACGAAGCGTTGAGCCAGTCAGTCCTTCTGTGCAGCTGATATAATTTCTAAGAATTCTGCGGCTAATTCTATTAGCACCCACTAAAACTCCCGACCATCTTATCCTTAATTACATTTAACTTTCTCTTACAATTTTTAATTAATCCTCTCATATTATTAGTTTAAAATTCAATAAAAACTTACTATTAAATAATCTATATTAATAAAAGATATCATTTTAACTGACTTTTAACTTTTTGAGCCGGTGTCTGGGTTCATAATTCTAACACTCTGACAATGAATAAGCGTTCGACTAAATGCAGCTACTATCGTTTTGATTCCTTTCTAACATCACAAAAAAAAGAATTAGTGTGAAACACTCACACATCTTTATCTTACAGTCATTATTAAAATACTAATTGACAAATCCCTTTCAAATTGGGAATTTTTACTAAGTAGTTAGTTGCTCTTTGTACACTACAATCATCATGGGGATCGTAGATTTCAGCTTGCTGGTTTTTGGAAAGGAGATGAGAGCTATATGAATTCGACTCTGAGACAGCCAAACCCATGCAGACACAGGCAGCTGCTTTCTATCATTCCCAAGAAAACTAAACAATCAAGTGACTTAAGGTCACTAAAGCCACGAACTCCTAAAATTTATTGTTAGAGACAGAGTGGTAGGACTTTATGTGTGCAAGTAGTTAAAGAATAGGATTGTTCATCAGAATGGGGCTATTTGTGGGATTAAGGAGTATTAAGGTAATATTTTTAGTGTCTGACAGTCTAATGTTTTATTTAAACTAACTCCTTCATTAAGGTTAGGTGTTAATTACCATATTATGGTTTAAAAGACCATTACTTACTTTCAGTCCCTTAATGAATTATTTTTGAGTCAATTAATGAATTGATTAGCAGAAACTCTTTCAACTACAATAGGTATGATTCATAACAGATTCTGTGGTTTGCTCCGAAGATTTCTGAGCATTGACCAAATAGTAAGCCGGGTCGGTTAATCAAAATTCTTCCTTGATTAAGTCGTCCAGGTGTTCCATCGATTTTGATACCTAATCTAGGAATTGTTCATGAATGAATAACATCAGCGGCTGTAACTAGAATACGGATTTGTCTGTTTATGGGTAAAATAACTCGATTGTCTACATCTAGGAGTCGGAAGTCTCTTATTTCTAGATCGTTGGAAGGTTTTATATAGGAATCAAATTCAATATTTGAGAAGTCTGATTATTCGTAACTTCAATATCATTGATGGCCAATTGATTTAATTGTTAGGACAGGTTTGTTAATTTCGTCTATTAAATATAGGATACGTAGTCGCGATGTTTCAGAAAAGTCGTTTGAGCCATTCCTAGGAAAATCAAGAAAAATTACATAAAAACCATTCAGTGTAGTCCATGTCCTGGTGACGCATTTTGACGAAAACGCATTTTGAGGGATGCGGTTATGCTATCCTAAACGGAATATCTATTGAAGCTCTTGTGATTTCATTTTTGAGATATTTTGTTCACACACAAATACATGAAAGACCATCGCTAAACAACATTTGTTTTGTTCTTATTCAGAGAACCTCAAAAATGTATTTCCGTTGAAAACTCAATTTCGGTGCAAGTTTTGAAATTGCAAAAAGACAAAATGAAAACAACAGACACAATTAACATAATGCAACAGCTTTGAAAGAAACAAATGAATCAGAGATATTTTCTGTGATAGTCTGCTTCTTTTTGTGGTGACCGACCGATTTCAGGTGTTCGCTTATCATCAGGATGTTTTGTCAACAATGATAACACAGGCTTGCACAGAGCAAATGTAGTTGATAACTGAAACAATATAATACACACACACACAAAAAAATGGTGTGAATGACGTCGCTCCTCACAACCTCCAAAGATCAACTCTCTCTGAAAAATGTTTCAAATCAAGTGATATGCAGTAATGTCTGTTAGTGTAGCAAGTGAAAAAAAACAACATAATCTTAGCCAATTTTGAGAAAATCGCGAAAAAACTGAAAAAAAAAAACATTCTGTAAAGTCACAACATCTGTTTGACAGATTTTGACAGAAACTTGCATATCTGATTTAGTTGTAATACATAATCGGAATATTCTGAAAATGAATAATTCTGAACGGTCGTTGCACGCCTA
The DNA here is from genome assembly GCA_011037195.1 of Triatoma infestans. Taxonomy (NCBI): domain Eukaryota; kingdom Metazoa; phylum Arthropoda; class Insecta; order Hemiptera; family Reduviidae; genus Triatoma; species Triatoma infestans. The sequence continues at coordinate 53,923 of JAAEAF010013584.1, read as the reverse complement.
GTAATAATTTTATTATACTGGAATCCACCTCAATCATCTATGACAGAAATAAAATGGTAGTCATTGTGCGATTGTCCACTTTCCCCCATCCGTCGTCCCGATTCGACGGCTAAAGCAGGGAAGAGGGACATTCAACTATAATATGGCCCGGCTCCATGTCACTTCCATGGAAAGTTGCGATGGACGTCGTACCAAAAAGATAGGCGCACTCCTAGCTAGAATGTCCTTAATGCAGTGCTAATGACCTAGGTTATCGATGCGTCAAAAAAAAGGAGTAAGTTTTTGGGAGTGTTTCAGACCATAGTTTTTACTCACTCCACAACCTTTAACGTCTGATCCAATATGACAGTAATGTGATTTCTATATGTCTTGGATGCTCTTGTCGGCTAGAGTTTTTAAATCCTGCTGTTTCTAATTTATAAAACCACTCCGCTACTAATTAATATTTAATATTTAAAGCATGCATTTTAAAGTTAAATGGGAGTAATTTAACCGGGAAATGTAAGCTATTTAAACTTTTTAAGTATTCAATAAAAATTCAAATAACGATATTAATGTTTGAACAAAGTTTTCTCAGTTCAGACGCGCAGCTCCACATGAAGTTTGTAAAGGCGCGATAATGACACATAGAAATTGCACTACGTCCTGTTATTTAACTTAAAAATGGCTACAGAGCTATTGAGTGACTACGTGGTTTATTCAAAACATAATTTTTTCCACTTTTTATTTTTTTCTTTTTGCGATAAAAAGAAATACTGTGATCGTATCGAATTTTCAAAACTCACATTACACAAGAAAAACAGGTTTGAGACCCGCTGAGTATGAAACAATGCAGTCAGTTCTCTATTAGTACTCTGTGGTGTGTGTGTGAACAACATATATCAAAAAAATATCTTAGGAATTTGAAACTTGTGTCGTTCGGGTACCATCATCGGGTCTGACACTAAGGTTAGGTTAGAATCCACTAATTAAAAGTCTGGCTTCAATGAATGGTTCTTCCAGTTTTTCACAACCTTCTCAAAAGGCTACAATAATTTTTTATAACATTTGTATATTATCAACATACTCAAATGCACATCATTTGGTTTTGAAACACTTCATTAGGAAATTTGATATTTTTGGTGGACTACAGAACTGGAAAGGGCTGTATTAATTTTCTTTCACAGACAAACATCACTTTTATTTGATTTTTTTTTTTAGAAAAATTCATTTTAAGGAGGTAAATTGGGCTTAAATTTAAACTGTTGCTATAAGCTTTGCTAAGAGTTGGCGATAGAGGACGTTCCTCTACAAGTTACATTGAGGTGAACATATGTGGTAAATGTATAAAGGTTGGTGTAGTGGTTATGAGCATGGACTTGTAACTTGGAGATCCCCAGTTCGAGTCCCGCGTATAACTACACTAAATTTTATATTCGTAAAAAAAAATGTTGGGTAGTTGGACGTTAAGCCCGCCTGAAAAAATAGGCATTACTTTACTTTTACTTTAAATATAGTACTATAAATAAATATACTTATACTTTAAATATATTTTATACTATAAATAAATATACTTTAAATAAACTTTATACTATAAATAAATATACTTTATATACTTTAAATATACTTCACACTATAAATAAATATACTTGATATACTTTAAATATACTTTATACTACTTTATTACTATACATTACTATGCCATACTATCATTTACTTTATTTCTTTTATTGCTCACTTTCAGTGACGGGCATTTTGTCGAGGGACTTTTTCCCTGAAATAAATTACAGGTTTGAGTCTCCCATCCAGATATCATACACCCTCACTCAGATATTGACGGGTCACAGACGTACTAGGGAGTATCTATACTGGTTTAAAAATAATCACATCAAAAGCTTGCCGATGATGCGTAGACTACATTCTTTACGACTGCAGTTAATATGATGACTCGTCCGAGCAGTATTGACCACTAGAGGCTACCGGAAGATGGAGAAGAAGAATCTGGTGAACGTAATGCATGCAAAATTTTTTTTATTGATTTTATTAAATCTATTAATATACAAGATCTTTAATTTGGTCTCAATTTGTAATTTTAATTTTATGCACCATAACTAGCAATTTTCATTTCCTTTGTTTCACAAATTAGTTATTTGTTCTGAATAATGGTGTAGTAACACATATTGTAATATAATGGAGCATGTGGAAAAATAAATTCCTTGGCATTAGGGTTACTCTCGCCAGAAATATATATATATATATATGTGTGTGTAGAGAAAACGAAACATCGCCGGAAGTTGAATCTTAACTTGATATTTTGTTTAGATACCAACAGCGGACGCGCCGATAAATTTTTTGACAACCAGGAATACTTCAATTTCCAGGAATTCTTCAACCAGAAACTAAGACTGAATGGAGTTTTCATTTTTTAGCGATTTTCTCAAAATTGACTCTAAGATTTTTTTTTAAACATCATATACCTACTATATACATGTAGATCTATCAATTTTATTTAAGCCATTATTATGGAAAAATTCATTCCAGGAGTGTTGCAGGACTGACCTAGGCTTTCCTCAAAAGTACCATTTCAATATATATTACTGGATAATATTAATAAGAATTAAATGTGCTGCAAAAATTCTGTGTAGAAGAAAATCTATTGATCGAAAGTGCGATTTTACTCTTTGTATTTTCATTTTACTGCGATTTACTTTATAATGAGTCTAAAGCAGGCTACAGACTATGCATGCATTCGCGATTCGTGATGCGCGATGCCTGATTCATCCAGTTCGTAGTAATTTGCAAACAGAGCATACAGACTATGCGTTTGTTCAAGATTCGTATGCGTGATGCGTGATTTATCCATGTTCGTTCGCAGTTTCAAATTAATTCACAGAAATTTGTGAGCACGTGCAAAGCCTATATATTAATTATTTCAGTAGTACATATATACTATTTTTAAACTGTATGTACATATTTCTGCTCGGAAAATATGGAGAGTGACGATGATCTAGCAATAGCTAGTGCTGTTTTTATGTACATGACGCAAAATAAGAAAAAAATTTTAAACAAACGGAAAAAACGCAGATGGTGGAGTGTATCACTATTTAAAAATAGAGACAGGTAATTATTAAGTTCATACTATTCATTCTTTAGTGTCAGTTCTATTAGTGTCAGTTCTATACGAAAAAGCCAGCGGGGTTAATGTTCGTTATTACACCATTTTTATTGACAGACATAATGGCAACGATCTGCTAAATGATTTATCAGTAGAACTCTCCGGTAAATTCGAAAATTGTTTTTAATTATCCTTAAAATAACAAAAAAAAATAAGAACGCGGAATAAAATATAAACATAACCTCCTTGAACGAACTAGCGCGCACAACGAATGGACGAATTAACTACGAACACAGCCCGAACTTTGACGAATCAGCAGTTCGTGCTGATGTGCAGCCTTTAATATTCCTCAATTTATCGCTCTTTAGAGCGAATTACTGTGCACACAGGAATCATGTTGTTTACGAATCGATTTTTAACAAACAAGTCCCTACACACTATTCGTGAACTGCGCGCGATTCAAGCATCATGCATCATGAATCGTGAATACATGCATAGTCTGTAGCCACCTTAACGGATTTCTTCAAACTTAGTGTACTGACTATAAGTTGTAAACCTAGCACTTCTATTTGAAACTTTGTTCAAAATAAACGATTTTAAAGGAGTTCATTGAAAAGCGTCGTCTTATTATGATTTAGGTTCCCTCCGCTATATATAACACTGAAGTCAGTATATTCAGTACAAATTCCACTTTTGTAAAAAAAATATCAATTATAACTAACTGAATTGAAAAAGACTTGTTATAATCATTTATTGAAATGAAAATCTACAAATTGATTACAATAAAAGTTGCTCATCATCTGATTATCACCAAGAGTCTGGCGCAAGTACTGTTTACGTGGTTTCATTGTAATGTTTTTATTTGTGTGACTACGGAAAGCGCAAAAGTGAACTCGTCTAGAAACTGTACATAAATCTTCAAATACCATCTACAAACATGATACTCAGGGGATGGTTCTTTAACATAACCGTTGCCAAAGAACCAAATTACAGCCAAATATTTCATTAAATATGATATAATGAATGTTTCGAAAACTACGTTTGTTTTAACTTTCTCATAGTGTAAGAGCGAATATTACGATCGTGTTTGTCTCTTGTACACTTACAGTGTGCATATGTGTGAACACAGTAGCTCAAAAACGACGTTCGCAGAAAACACAAACTTGATATTTCTTTAGTTATCCCCCCCCCCCCCGTATCGGACACGAAATTCGGTTAAAACCCATGAATCAGTAGTGCCACTTTATTGAATATTTTTCTTTCAGTTTTTGCGATTTTCTCGAAGGCGGCTTCAATAATTTCCTATAAACTTCTTATACTACCTACACCATAAATGGCTATCATATTTATTTAAAACATGTTTGAATGTTTTTAGAAAAACTGCCACGGAAGTGCGAGTTGAAATTACCGTACGGTTCTTCTAACTACACAATTCAAAGGGGAATCAAATAAATTTTAAATACTAAATTTGAATAAATTTGGTCCGGTGAATAAACCTGAAGTGAAAATTTATTCTGCGTTTGCAGTAATCTGCCCAGCTATGGTCCTGTCCTCTCACTGATTCATGTAAAATTGTAGCAATGCAAAATTACGCGTCCTAGCTTCCGAATGATTTCTTCTTTATTCAGTGGAATCCAAGCTATATGAGGTTATCGAGGAACGATAAAACGGACTTACCTTGGAAGGAGCACTAGCATATCAACTGGCCAAAGACTTCAGCAGCCAATGATAGTTCCATCATCGAGTGAATAAACAACCTCATGAAGAACATCGTCTTCCATCACTTGAGATGCTCGTGGAATACCGTCACCAATAAAAACCTCCCTGATAATCACCTTCCTCTTAACCATGTATAAAGAATATCAATATACGGAGGCATGTCCAGTAAGTAACTGTACTGAGGCTCTCACAGCCGGAGGGATTTTGTTTTCGACATGTTGGCTACACTGTCGTGCAGGCTGATTCCTTCCCCTCCGCAACGAGACCAGTTCGAGATCAGTACGTTGAGAACTGTCGACGCGACAATATTTTTCGTGAAAAATGCCAATCCAATCTCCCGCCAGGTGTGAAATATTCAAGGTCGGGCAAGAGTTTTTGAGACGCTACAAACTCCATGGAGAAGAATTTTTCCGCTTCATCATTACTGGAGATGAAACTTGGGTTGCACACTACACACCGGAAACCAAAAGGCAGTCTCAACAGTGGCGTCACACCTCTTCACCCTCCGCCAGAACGTTCAAAACCACAATTTCAGCCAAGAAAATCATGGCATCCGTGTTTTGGGACTGTCAAGGCATAATTTTAATTGAATATATGCCTCAAGGGGAGACCAACAACTCTGCAAGATACTGTGAGACCCTAAAAAAATTGCGGAGGGCGATTCAGAACAAAAGGAGAGGCATGCTGACAAAGGGAGTCTGCCTGCTGCACGACAATGCCAGACCACACACGGCCAACACCACGAAGGAACTGCTTGCCTCGTTTGTCCTGAACCATCCCCGCGCATTCCCCTGACCTAGCACCTTCAGATTACTATCTCTTTATCTCCCTGAAGCTGCACATTGGGGGGAAAAAGGTTTTCAACCGACGAGGAGGTGGGAGGTGGACGAAGGGGTTGGCGGGAAACTACTTCGAGGAAGGCATCAAAAAATTAATACCCCGGTTTACCACCTGCATGGAGAGGAATGGTGACTATGTCGAAAAATAGCTTACATATGTACTAATGTAACCAGGTAATTTTTTTGTTCAAATAAAAATTTTAGTAACCTACAAAAATTCAGTACACTTACTTACTGGACATGCCTCGTAGTTTGTCATGGAAATTGCTGAAACTGGACAAAACTTTCTGTGGAATGGTTGTTGGTGCTGATGATATTAAACATAACGACAGAATGTGGTTTTGAATAACTACAGATCCGTTAAGAAACACACCTACTACTTTGTCTTACTGAAATTTTTACAGTCAAGTTTCAGTGTTTATTACAAGATGATATAATTTTTACACCTGAATAGATGATGGAACTAACATAATATACTGTTTGGCTGTTAAAGAGCTTTGTTCTATGTGGCTCCCATATTATTGAAAGCTGATATAAAAATAAAACTTTCAGTTGACTGAAACATTGTTGCGCTGACTATACAATTATCAGACAGACAATGCCTCAACAAACTACGGATAATATTGGATTGGAAGGAATTAAAATGATTAGAAGGAAGCTTCAAGTCACGGCTCGTCAAAACCCTCCCGAAATCAAGTTTCTCGGGAAAAGCGATAGAGCTATTTTCGACAGATCTTGGAAAATTGGGAACCACCCAATTCACCTACTTAGATGAAACAATTTTCGTCAATCTCAGAATTTCACAATGGTCCTTATTATGTAATATTCCATTAATGGGATTAATTAATAAGCCTATTTAATTAATAGAATATTAAATTAAGTTGAATTATTTATAGACAATAGAAGCGTACTTACAATAAATAGAAAATTATAGTCATGTTACAACTCCACCTAAACCTAGACCACTCAAAGATCATATTTTACAGAAAAATGTAGCTCAGGTTTTGATCGACACCACTCCACGTTCCTCTGCCACTGCACGAACTGGCTGAGCAAGATTCTTCCAATTGTGCTCTAATCTATATGAACCTAGTTGTTGGAGTGGTTGGTTTCGCAGAGTTGGAAAACTTCAGAGACATTTTCCGTGATAGTGTGCTTCTTTTTGTGGTCATCGACCGGTTTCGGGCGTTCGCCCATCATCAGGATGTTTTTGTTAAATAGTGTAATAACATATACTTGCACGAGCAAATACAGTTGATACACTGCAAATGATTTCGTTTATACATTTTTTTTTGCTCTCGCGCATACCCGCCCGTATAGAAGCCCCTAATTTAAATGATGCCCCTAGCGCAGAGCGTTCGCTTATACATTGCCGTGCAACTTTGTATAGACGTTTCACTTTTATCCATTACAAGTTGTTACGCCCCTTAACTTCCGGGGCACAGGATAGGTATCAGCTTTCTCAGTGATGTAGGGGGGGTCTGTCATAGAGAGATAAAAGTTGAGCGCCACGGCGTTTTTAGTAAAAGAAAGAGGAAAACGGCGAAACTCACTAAAAAAGGATACAAAAAAAAAGGAGAATAATAACAATAATAATAACAGGTATAAGGCTTAAGTGGGGGAAAAAAAGGAAAAAAATAAATTAACTTGACAAGGTCCGGGAATTGAACCTGCGATGCTAGCGGCGTGAGGCTAACACGTTACCTGTGCACTACTACCTCAAATTTGACAATAGGGGTTTCATTTGACTCAACAGACTACTGTTGCTCAGCGCCTGCGCTCTGTATCACCTAATAACCTATTTTCTTGAAAAACAAATTTAAATAAATAACAAGGATTTTTAACTCTCAGTTAACAAAAAAACAAAGGCAAAAGAAAGAAACAAAATTAATTTACCATACAAAAAACAAAACAACTAATCTTATTTATTTAGGAATACATCAATACGATAGAATTTGGTAATATTACAAACAAAAAAAAAAATGGCAAAACGATTTTCTATCGACTTTAATTTCTTAACAGCAACTCAAATTTAGACTTTCTAATAAATATTGTTTAAATACTAATAAATGTTAATTTCACTCGTATTTACTACTGAATGTTTCTGGTAGGCTAGGTTATTGTGCACTTAATATTGTAGGTTTTTAATGGCCTCTGTTCAGTAAATATCAATGAAGTTCAACAAAAAAAAAAACAGTAATGGGTATCTATGAATAGAGTTCTTATGAAGTTTTTGTACAGAACATTTACATTTTTTTATTTATAGACTACTCACTTTTTCCTAATAGTACGATCGTAACTGTAAATACGTGCTTCTTGTCAGTTCCTTTTGGGAAGGCTAATGGATTCCGTATTTAAATCCCCTTTCGAGTGTTACTTCTCCTCTCCCCAATTTTCCGGAAGTTCAAATTAGCACAGAATGCAAAATATTTCACAAAACCACAAAGGAATGCCTTCTCCTCAGACTCTCATTCTACACTGCTTGTTTTTTGTTTTTTAATTTCAAAATTTTCGCTGTTGCTTCTTCTCTCCAGGGGCGCGCTAGTGTCGTCTTATTTCTAAAAATTGTTGGCCCCCTCACACTCAATTTGTTATTTATTAATCAAACTATATTTATGTACACCGATTAAAAATAACCTAATAAATACTTAATTCAAATCAATTGTACATTCAAATTATCCTATTTCATTTTCTTTTTTTTTAATTGATTTGATTATCAGTAGTCAATAAAACTAGTATTGTCTTTTGTTCAATTATTTTTCTTTAAAACAGTTTCGGCTATTTTTGGCTGACCTAAATTCGTTACAAAGTTACTAGGAATACTTATTTCTGGAGAGGTCTTTGACCCTCCCTCTAAATAACACTTTAGTGTATCAACTGTATTTGCTCTGTGCAAGTCTATGTTATTACACTGTTTAAAAAACATCCTGATGATGGGCGAACGCCCGAAACGGTCGTTGGCCACAAAAAGAAGCAGGCTATCACGGAAAATGTCTCTGATGCTATATGAACGTATCTCTGAGATGGCTTTTGGGCCTGCTTGTGAGCACCAGACTTGGTATCTGCTCTTAGCAGAGCTAATATGTGTGTAGTTAGTATATCGTGTTTAAATAAAATCAACGAGCTATTGTTGATGAAAGCTCAAAATATTGCAATACCATTATAAAAAATTAAACTTCCAGTTGATGGATTAGACCGAAATCTTACTGACGGGAAGCTGAAATTGTAACCAATTCGTCACCAAACTTGGCAACTCTAATAAGGGCACTCTACCCTGCCAGAGCATCCATGGTACGTGGGCAATGAGAAAGTGGACGAATTGAACGATGAAGTTTCAACTAGACCTTTTATGGGTCATGAAGGTTTCTGTGGTGTTTCTAGTACAGTCATAAAATCAGCTTCTTGTTCGCAGCAAATCAGAGGCGTGGTGACAGAATATCGCTGGTGTAAGGAAGCGAAACAGTTAGGAGGTCATCGCAAAAGCTTACGGTAAACGTATTTAGGTTAGAGCCGTGTGGCCTTAAGTGTTATGATAGATCTGTTAACTAGCCTATTTGGTTTAGTCAATAAAAGCGATTATGTGTTTTTTTTTTTTAATATTGGCTGTTTTATTTTTTGCTTTATACATATAGTATTTATGTGTCTTGTAATAAAAACTTTGAAACCATTGACAGCCTTAAATCTTTTATTTAAATGTTATTGATTAACATTTAGTTATTTCCTTTACGTTTCGGCATTTCACATGCCATTATCAAAAGGTTTTTTTATAAAACAGTACATTATATCTAAAAAAAATATAAAAGTTACAAAGTAGTTATAACATGTTATAATAAAATAGAGTTTGCATAGAAATTTATTATTATTTTACTATGTCCACAAATTTATTAACTCCCCTAATTAAGTGCAATGAAGATTTGTATTACTATTTGCTGTATGCTCTAGTTGTTAAATACATATATATATGCAAGTTTGTTATCAGAGTTTTATTCATTAGTGTGCTGCTTTTATTTTTTCTATTATAGTTTAATTTATTTTGAAATGAATATGTATGAGGTACAAATATATCCAAACGCAGTTCATATTCTGTTTTATTAAAAAACCTTTTGATAATGGTATGTGAAATGCCGAAACATAAAGGAAATAACTAAATGTTAATCAATAACATTTAAATAAAAGATTTAAGGCTGTCAATGGTTTCAAAGTTTTTATCACAAAACACATAAATACTATATATAAAGTCAAGAAAAGCATTACAGTATTTGATAGATTGAGGAATGGCACCACATTCTTTGCCAGTGCGACGTTTGCAAGCGTGAGATTCAATCCGCGACCAGCTGTACAGAGGCACTTTTCTGACGGCTTTGTGAGCCCAGAATTGCTTATATGTTCTGAGTCAGTGGTTAACGCGTGTTAACCGGGGACTTTACAAAGTCCCTTTTGGGTAGTGTGGGCCACTCCCTTTTTTTACGGCTACTGACGGATCCACTGATATTACCAAAATGGAATATTTAATTTGAGCTTCCTGCAAGTTTTGTGTTTGAGTTATTCGTTGTTACAGGTACACAATTTGCTGGTTTACTTTCCCAAAATTCTGTAAGAAGCTGCACTGCGATTGAGACACATTTTTGAAATGGACTTTTAACTGAAAATGTATGTTTTGAGGACCTTTGCTCATTACATCCCAAAATGTTATCACGAATGGGATTGGTGTATACATATGTGTATGTATGTGTGAATAGTATTCCAAATTAAACTTGTCTACTACCAATATTAATTTCAAAGGCAATTACAAATTGTGTAAACATTCCAACTTTCAAGAATATTTGTCCATTATAACTGCATAAATTGAGGTAAGAGGTACTATGGAGGTACTGTAAAGGTAGTTATGGAATTCTCGTGGATTTCGCTATAGAAATGTCTGGATTTTCCATTACAGACTTATTAAATTGTGGTTGATTGAGAACTGTGTAAGGCAATGCCTTCCTAGTGGTTATGATTTTAGTAATCTAAAGAATGATCCAACTTGAAATATGTTGTTTAGATCAAACAATTGAGCAATAAAAGGGGGTTGTCTTTATTTTATTAACAATACTCTTCAACAACTGATGCCATAGCTACTAAATTTAAAAAAAAATTATATACAGCAAAAAGTATTTCTTGATACCCAAGGCAGTATAACATTTTCTGAGTAAATTAACATGCACAGCTTGTGTATTAACAGAAATTCCCGAGTTGTTTTCAGAGGCAAGTTGAAGGTTGTGTAGTAAGAGGAAATGGGTAGTTAATTAAGGGCTTGATGGCTACATGCACACACCATCTGGTGGCTACGGCTTTCTCCAACGAGGTTTTTAGCGGATGGTTTAGTTGGTAGAGATGTGGGTAAAGTCTGTCAGCCAGCCTAGCTAACTTGCACATATACTACCTGTTTGTCCGTCTACACTGAATTTGCCGCTTGCCTGTATCTTGCGGTGTCGTTTGATATGAATATATCTTCTTTACGCACATCATATAGCTCTTATATAAATAAAATACAATTTTTTTTTTGAAGATTGGCTTGTTCATCATAATTTTTATATTCTCATGTTCTCCTACTTTTGTTGGAGGAAATATTGTGGAGTTGTGAAACACCCTGACTCTTGGATTAACTCTCACTCAAGTTTTGTTGGGTTGTACATTGGGTTGGCGCTACATGTTGCCCATAGTGACTTTCAGGCAGCTCCTTCGTCACGTAGAAGTACCAACAAATAAAACGTGAGTTTGGTTTTCCCACCAAAAATATGATTCCAGGATAATTTCTTGATATTAATTAATTTGGAAGCTAATATGACTGCCATAATTTTCATTAAAATTCAATTCATACTTAAGTATATGGCGAAGGATTCACAAACTAGAAAAAGCACCTCGTGTAAGTAAAATCTTTCAAATCGAAGCACCAGTATTTCAATAGCTTCACATAACTGTCCTTTCCAACAAAAACATTTGAGTTTCCGGGTTGAGACTGCATCACTGGTTTGCCTGGAGGTAATGAGCCTCTTTAGGGTCGTTACACCTTCAAATCTAATGAGGCCTAAACACGCTCATTGTAATATAAGCAAAATGTCGGTTTCTAACATACCATTGACGCGTCAACCCGGAAACTCAAGTGTATTTCATGCCAAAGGCCGTGGAAACCCAGAAGATCATTTCTAACCAAGTTAAATTTTTTTTCTTTCTACTTGTTATGGTTGGATCCACAGAGCTGGAAAGCATCAGAGGTATTTTCCAGAATAGCCTGCTTCATTTTGTGATCATATGATGACCACAAAAATGAAGCAGGCTATTCTGGAAAATATTTCTGATGGGACATTATGATATTGTGTGAAATCACAGGATGGTGCTGAGTTCTAAGTGCATACACTGACACACCTGAGAACTGTTTTAAAACTTCAAGGAAGTTAGGAATTTGACCGTCGCGACAGATTAGTGCATGTGAGAGCGTCAAAACAACTTCACTTCATCAAAATCGTGCAATGTATTTAATTTCAGCAGCCATTTGGAGCAGCCATTAAATCGGATAAGATTCAATAAAACAATAAGCCGTACCTGCGTACCCAAAGGATGTATTGCAGATTAGCACCCAGGTCGATCTTTTCGATATTGTCACTCTAACTTCTTTGCTTAAGCTGTACATCGAGGGAATTCTAGAATAGAATCAACCTTTAGTTCTTTACCCAGCTTCAAATGAGCGGCAATTTATTGGTACTGATCGCGTAATAATCAGCATATGGCAGCTCTAGCTTCTGCCCGTAAAAAGCTTAGTAACAGAGAGCTAGCAGAATCTCCATCGCAGTCATCGAGAAGACAAATTTTTTAGGCCCCCCTCAGCCTTTACACAAAGGCACTTGTACGTGATACTGCCTGGCTCTAATTATGGTCTTGTGAATATATACGAATTTCACATCAGCCTGCGATCTGAGCTGATCCAAAATTAGTTTGCCTCATTAGTGGATTTTGATTTTTTTGAGCACTGGAATACTAATTCGCTAGGTACTTTCTTCCTATGAAGCATTGGTCTTCGAGATATGTACACGCCTAAGACCCTTTGCAGCAACTCCGAGACTGTACCGGCGAACTTATGTAATCAAGTTTGCAATTTAGTCGTATTTCAGGGTCGCCACAATAGAGAAGAGAATACGCATCCCAGCAGACCACCCTCCAAATCCTTCCTTGAAAGCATTGAGGAAAATGTAATCTGTCATCCAGATACGAAGCTATCCAAAGGCATAAAAAGAGCGGAGCAGCATATTTCCTGGCCATGGTGTCAACTATGGGTTCAGTCCAAACTTTATTATGCGTTCTTTTCATCCAGGAATGCTGTCATAGCTGGAATATGGTCTTCAATGAAACTTTAGAACAACCTATTCAAGTCCTCCAGCGCCATCTTAATACATCTGCCGGGCTGGTATGCGTTGATTGGATGGACTTACACTTGGAATCTCGACCATATGGTATTTAAGAGTTTTCCGAAAGAAGAGAAGGAAGGAGGACAAACGTAAATGTGTGCCCATTCCTTTGGCAGACAAGCCAGCTTAACCTTCCTCCAAACTTTAGATAATTATCTCTAAGCAATGGATGCTCGGAGAATACAGCAGGAATTAGGGACCAAAATATTCAGAACTTTTTGAAGAACGACTGGGTAATTCCCTTCTTAACTATAGGACTTAACGGGTTCAAATGTTCCCTCAAACAGCTGGACACACCCACTCTAATGGTTCTAACTATATGCATGGTCAAAAGTCAAGCTTATCTCTAAGATCTAACAATTCTACTCAAGCAAAAATGTGGCCCTTCCGATCAAGTTATAATGGTGAAGTCTGGAAATATATAAAATTCCAGCTCCATACTGGCGATTTTCTCTGTCTATAGAAGATGTAAGATGTAATCCTCAAAACTTCTTCCAAGAATTCCAGATAATGAGTTTTGCACTATAATGAAGAGAAAGATTAGATGGTACAGCTATTGCATGGACGTGCTGGCCACAGCTAGTACATCTCTGGCTACACCTCTGAAGTACTGAGGACAACTACATACTTAATTAAAGATCCCAATCTTAAATGTATTTATCATTCTGTGAGAATCACGCAAAGAGAAAGTGATATGACTGTTTTTCTACCCCCCCCCCCCCAGGTAGGTTAAACATTAGACTGCCGCAACAAGCTTTAATAGTGTAGACAGAGAGCATATACCCGCACAAGTTTCCCTTCAAGTATACAATATAACACCTGTCACCTTTTTTATGACAAGCCCAGCTAAACCTGGTAAACATAATCATTTCAAAGAGAATTTGTATCTCACATTGTATTGCGTATGTTTCATACCATAGTTTTCTTAAGCAAAATAACTTTTTTGAGGGGTCCTCTGAGTTAGGCTCAACTTTAAATTGTCATTACAAGTTTTGCTAGGAGGTGACAAAGGTGCTGGACTTACAATGTACTCACTTTCTGCATATCCTTACATCTGAAACCATAAAGTGCTACAAGTGATACCATCTATAATCCTTAATGTAAGGCCAACTGATCGTTTAGCAACAATTGCAATATTCAATTTTAGTGATAAACTAAAATTGTGAAGTTACTGCCTAAAACTGTCTATACAAAATTTCTGCTTTTCAGTAAACCATACCATGAACGATGGATTCTATAATTAGCAACTAATAAATTAGTTTATATGGTGGCCGTGTTATCCAGTGTGTGTACCTAGAGTATCAGCTGTAAGATTAAAAACCTTATGTTATCTGTACATTTACCACAGCGGCTCTCTTTGATGATGACACTTTGTTAGTGAACGGTTGGAACTGCTCTCACAAAGGTGTTCTCATGAAAATGTGATATTATCTCTACTGTTGGGGGTTACTTGCTAGCTTTGCAAACACTGTCATCTTATAAATGTAAATAAGCGAGAATATTTCGAACAGTTTTATCAAGTTTCTAGAAATCACTTGAATTCAAATACTTGATTAAAATTTGAATAAATACGAACGTAATTATGCTACGTAGAGTTACATACGCCATGGAAACTAACTACGCACATCTATTACTTGCTGATGGATGTGTCTATTCAGTTAACTACCTGGCGGGAACATTCGCGCCACCTCCTCTTACTGCAGTTAATACATCACAAAATTGACAAATTTCCTTCAAACACAAAGTTATTCAAACAAAATGTAGTTTTGTAGTAAATTAACAGTTTGTAGAGTAGATAAATCAGAATATTGCTGTCAGATATCTAAAATCATAATGATTATAATAAAAATAAATATATGTTGATTACTTTTTACTAGACTAAACCAGCCTACTCGATTGGAAAAAATTCTCTAAAAACATCAAATATAGATTATGTGGTCTACAAATATGTATTTACAGAGCGGTACTAGTAAACAGAGCAATATACAGTTTCGAGTGAACTTACAGAGATCAAAGGCGACCACAGGTAACTTAATACAGATTATGGTATATAATTATATGGATCAAGTATTACAACAAAATATCAATATCTAATATAAAATCATAGTAGCAGACTAGCAGACATACTAGCAGTGTATCTAAATAGCATACTACTACCAAAGGAGCAATAATCAGGTTATTATACAGAACTGTAGAAGACCGACTGAACAGAATCTTCATACAGCTGACTACAAAGTTATAGCTATTACAGAAGATTTAAGCTTATTCATACGCTTCAATATAATTGTAGACACATTCTGCAGTACAGTAAGAGAAAGTAAAAAGTCCACACCGAGTAAATGAATTTTTTCACTTTTATAACGATGTTTAGGATTTTGTAGTAGAACTAAAAGAGATAAGATTTTGGCCAAGGAGTTCACGTTAAAAACGTGCTAAAATAAAATAGCCTGTTTAATGGACGTAAATGTAATTAGAGCAGTATACAGTAATTAGTTTAGGTAACTAGCAGCTCATGTGCTGTCGTATTCATGTAGAGCTGTGCTGGATATAACTTAACTGAGCTGCAAACACAATGAGTTTGAAAACGACTAGCATGGAGTTATTTTGTTTGCAGATGCATACATCCAATGCGATTGTGTGTGTGTGTGTGTGTGTGTGTAAACTATGCAGACATGTGTCAGTAGCATGCACGGTGGCACATAAAGAAAGGAATAGAACTGTAGCAATAAAATGTTTAATGGTTGTATGAGGTAGTAAGCCAGATAAAGGACAAACCTATAATATTGAGGTTTAGTGCTACTCCATTTCGAACAGTCCGTACAGGCTTCCCATCCTTCTTAATGATTCTGCTAACAAATTTCTTTACATTTTCTTTACAATCTCTAGATCAGCTTTTACAGATAAATGTTTCATATACAAGTGCTACGTTCATACAGACTGTCTTCAAACCTGGAATTTTTACTAAATTCTTTAAGTTGCAGGCGAAATAAACATAGTTGAGGTACGGGTGTAGCCAGATATGCAGAGAGGGGCCACCGCTCCCTTGAAGCTAGGAAATAATAATAAACTTTAAATAGTCAACGAAAAATAGAAACGGCAAGTTTATCAGAAATCCTTTTATCGGTGGTCGAATTTGAAATTTTTTTGTAGTTACTTCTTTAAGGGTGTTGTGAACTGTGAGCTGAAGATCTGTTGTGCCCCCGGAGACTTCTCAGTGCACTGCTGGCCTCCGGGCAGTAACGCCGATTAGGAAGAGAAAAACCTCAGGACAGCTCCACTGGACTTGAACTCGGAAGCTCCGCGCACCAATCCATCGCGCTACAACATAGCTAATCCTGTCCCATTTTGACTTATTTAATTCATCCAATTTGAACACCAAGAATCACAATGAAGCAATATTCCTTTAACTATCCTTTATAATAAGTTACAGATTTGAAGAAGTAACACACATATACGAGTATATTACGAGATAAGAGTTCTAACACTTGTGTCAAATATTTACGTTCTTACATTTACCAGCCAACATTATTAGTAGTTTTCTATTTTTTCATGATTTTTGAAAACATTAAATGTTTTCAAATTATATGTGCAGCGGGCGTTTTGGCCCTAAGGACCAAAATATTGTGGGTTCTAATCTACTTAATACGAACGAAATGATCAGCGAAACCCTTAGGTAGAGAGTAGGTTACAAACATAGGTCTATCGATTAGAATTATGATAGATTTATATGTACAATTTGAAGGAAATCGTTAGGCCTATTTCGAAGAAACTCTAGAAACCTACACCGTAAAGTTGTACTTCCGGTCAATCCATTTTATTCAGATTTAGAATCATAGCAATGCTTTTAATGTAACTTACTATTATACATGTACCACATATTTTACTGAAGTGGTACTTTAGAGGAGAGCTTAAGGTTGCAGAAATGCGGAAATGCAGTTCTCCTTACCACTAAACCTAAATGATTTAAGCGAATGAAATTTTATGTGTCACTGCAAGCTCCCACAGAATTTCCCGTTTAAAATCATTTTTGGAAGAAGATAGTGGACAAATGGCCGGGAATGTGGAGTGAGATCAGTGGTCTTGTTAGCTTGGGTAGTTAGCAAAATCAGTGGTCTTGTTAACTTGGTTAACAAAATACCAAGGACGTCTAGCCCTTTGTTGAGAATTGTGACGGTGGTGTCAGGGAAACTGCGCCAGAGCACTGGCGATATCCTCATATCGCCAATACTAGGTTCCGCATATAGGGGGCAATACTCTCAAGGGAATGCTTGGGAGAGCTGCAGATTAAGGATATGTTGAGATATTGCAGTTAGACTTGTAGATACTAGGAGAGGCCGTGAGGAGTAGCTTAGGTCCCACATCTTTGGCACCATTAATAATAATAACTCAAATAACGATTTGCGTCATAGCGTTAACGTCCGGCCTGGGTGTAACACAGATACACCAGGCTGTCGCTAGCAATCCTTGATTGCGGTAAACAAAAAACAGAATTTGTGAAGTATCTTTTTACTATCTCTTACTCCTAGTAAGAGGAAGTATTGTAATCGTGTCAAATTTTCGATATCGAGTTTTCACCGGAAATATCCGTTTTGAGGTCCCCTGAGTCCAAAAAAGTGGTTTTTAGCAAATGGTCTGTTGTGTGTGTGTGTATGTGAACAGTAAGCTCAAAAACGAAAAACCGTAGAAAGTTGAAACTGATATTCCGTTTAGATATACCATGGGATCTGACAGTACGTTATCTGTCAAAATTCCTCAACCGGAAGTACCACTTTACTAGTTGTTTTTTTTTTAGTTTTTGCGATTTTCTCAAAAATGGCTCCGACGATTTTCTTCAAACTTGTATATCAACTACACATACAAAGAGCTACAACTTTTATTTGAAACATTTCTCCGGGAAAATTCATTTAAGGGTACTTCCGGGGAGGGGTGGGTTAGGTTTTCATCTAAAGTGCTATTTCAGTTTATTAGACAATTCTGCCTTCTTAATAATGGTAATTAGAATTAAATATGTTGTTGAATTCCGAGTTTGAAAAAAATCGGATAACCGGCGTTTATTTTAACACTTTACTAAATGATTTCTTCACTTTTTCGCGATTTTCTCTAAAACAGCTTTGACGATTTTCTTGAAACTTCGTATATAAACTAAACATGCAAAGATCTACATCTTTTATTTAAAACATTTCTCTGAGAAAATTCATGTAAGGGCACTTTTAGGAGAGGGGTGGGTTTACAGCTTCCTCTAAATTGCTATCATAGTTGATTATACAGTTCTATCATCCAAACAAAATTAATTAGAAATAAATAGATGGCCAAAATTCCGAGTTTTAAGAAAATTAGTAAACCGGAAGTGCGCTTTTACTAATCAGTTTTTTCAATTTTCGACGAATTTCGTTAAATTTGGTACACCTACTATAAAATTTGTCAATTATAATTTTGAGAACAGGAGTAAGAGAAAGTTGTATGAGTGTTTCACACCAGATTTTTTTTAATAAAATGCGTAAAAAAAAGTTAAAAATCTGAAGAATCAACCAATGAAGAATACAATAAATCAACTAGAACCAATCATTTTATTTGTTGAGATTTGTGGCCTAATTAAGTTAATTCGGGGTGGAAATATTAAATGCTAAATTAGAGGTTTTTGCCCGAGAAATGTGCGACCTGATATCTGTAGCCAGTTGTGTGGTAGACGGGTTTGAAAACAATGCCTGTACTATCAGCACTGCCCACTTCCGTTTCACCTCTCTACAGCTACACCGCAATATATATACATATAACTTTATGTATTTCCATATGTATTGAATATATCTGCTCTGACTCATGTATCGCCAAGGCATTTATTCTCCACACATAAACAAAAGACAAAATATTCTGGTACTTAAAAGGATAATGCAATTTAATATGTCACTATCAACAGACTTGGCTTAGCTATGTAAAAACTTCTTTTTTGTATATTTTTATTTTTAAATTCCCAACCTGCTACAGGAAAAAGTTCTGCGATTATTTCAAATTGAGAGTGCGCTGAAGATAAATGCGCACTCAGGAGGTCGAAATCCCGTTTGCAACAATCACACCATATAATGGAGTTGTTGAGGAGAGAAATTAGGTTTGATTAAATGACGATACAATTATGAACACTCAATATAACTGTAGCTAAGTTTTAACCCTAAAACTCACTGACTTTATAATACATGAAAAGGATAGAATGAATGGTGACAGAGTAAGATATGACACGATGCGATGTTAGTTGTATGGTTTTACATTTGGTAGATCCCTTAGATAGATTCCCATGGTTATAACACAGTTCTCTACTCTAGGCCTCCAAGTCAGAGTAGTAGTCCTGTTAACCAGAGAGGGCCTCTCTTCTTTCTGCTGTGGTTGCATTATCTTTGCGGTACCATTACATCATCCAATGGAGTTGTTGAGGAGAGAAATTAGGTTTGATTAAATGAACGAGATATACAGACACTAATATAATATAGCTAAGTTTACACTAACTGTACTGGACTTTATAATAAAAATGATAGAATGAATGGTGAGAGTAAAGATATGACACGATGCGATGTACGGTTGTATCTGATAGATCCTTTCGATAGATTCCCACTGGCTTATATACACAGGTTCTCCCACTCTAGCCTGCCTAAGTCAGAGAGTAGTTTCTGTTAACCAGAGAGGGCTTCTCTTCTCTCTGCTGTGGTTGCATTATCTTTGCGGTACCATTACATCAAGTTGTTGAGGAGAGAAATTAGGTTTGATTAAATGAACGAGATATGAAGGCACTAATATAATGTAGCTAAGTTTACACTAACCGCACTGGACTTTATAATGAAAATGATAGAATGAATGGTGTGAGTAAAGATATGACAGGATGCGATGTACAGTTGTATGGTTGTATCTGATAGATAATTTAGATAGATTTCCACTGGCTTATATACACAGGTTCTCCCACTCTAGCCTGCCTAAGTCAGAGTACTCTAGTCTATATTAACCAGAGAGGGTCTCTCTTCTCTCTGCTGTGGTTGCATTATCTTTGCGGTACCATTACAATTGACTTTTTTTTTGGAAAACATTTTTAAAAGGAACTTTTTTGGAAAAATATTTCAAATAAAAGTTGTAGGTCTCTGTAATTATGATTTCTGTGAATTCATGGCAGAAAATCGCAAAAAAAAAAAAATAAATAAAAACACTTTTGGCCAATCATTTTGTTCATATTTAAACACGGAAATTTGTCAAAATATTTAATCCTATAATAAAAAAAAAAAATTATTAGATGATAGAATTGTATAAATATTCTAAAACAGCCTTTCGAAGGAACGTATATCCCCTAAACCCTCCCCGACCCCCCCCACCAAAAAAGGCGCCACTTTTAAAAGAAATAGTTCTAAAGAAATGTTACAAATAAAAAAGTTGTAGCTCTTTTTATGTGGTAATTGATATACTTAATAAGTCTAAAAAAAAAAAATCGTAGAAAACCGGGAAGGGGTTAGCTCAGTGGTTAGTGTACTGGACTAGCAACGCGGAGGTCCCGGGTTCGGGTCCAGTGCTGCCTTTAGATTTTTTTTCTTCCTAGAAGCCTCTACAGCTCACTGTCTGGTAATGGACAGTGTTGTCTGACAACGAAAGAATACTGTCCGGAGGCTGGCAGTGCACTGAGAAGACTCCCAGGCGCTAGTGACCATAGATGTTGACGCGCCTTAAATTAAAAAAATAAATAAAAGATATTATTTTACAATTATCTAAACTTTAGAGAGGGTCATATACAAATATGTTTTTTTTATTTTCAACCCAAAACTTATTTTTATAAACCATAAAACAAAATTAATAGAATATTTATTAGATTTAAATATTATTATTTCAAATTAGCAAAAAATTTGCCTAAATTTCAAAATATAATAAATAAAATTATAAATCTTTTTTATTTCTGTTTTTTTTTTTTAAGATCTCTCTAGATTTTTAGGCAAATTTAAATTGCAGAGTTTACAAATTGATTTTTGATCTGTTACAGTAGAAGTAGTATCAGTTGTTTTAAACATTAATATATAACTTCTTGAGATTCATTCATCTGTGCCAATATACGTGTAAAAGTTTTAATTAATACGCTAGATTGTAGATTGTTGGTAGGGGATTGTTGCACTGCGACCTGAAAGATCTATTGTGCCCCCTGGGAGGCTTCTCAATATACTACCGGCTTCCAAGCAGTGTTCTCTAGATACAGATATGATGGATGCAAGAAATTAATATCTATTTTAATTGAAGAAAATTATGAGATAAATGTGAGCTTGTTGGCAAAAGGGTGAATTTTGTGAATTTTAGCTAATTCAAACAGTGTATTTTAGTAAAGGGGAAAGAGCCAGGTACTATAATTTAGGTCAATGGTACTGAAGAGACAAAGGGACAAGTAACAGGATAAGACAATACACTCCCTCCAGAATACCAGCTTTATTTGAAAAGATTTGAACTAACAATTAGAAGCCATTCTTTCAACAGTCTACATTCTGCTTTCAAAGAAGAACAGTCTGAAACAGACACCGAACTAGACATTCTAGCAGTAAACATCGGTGCCAGTCATAAGTTAAAACATAAGAGCTTTGCATTTAATTTATATAAATAATTGATTTTATAAACATAATAGTTGTGATATTGTAAAATATTTAAATATCATTAAAGATAATATATTTAATTTAATCTACCAGTGTTTTCTTGATTATTTCATTATACTTCTATCTTTATCTCAAACATACACAAAAGCCCTTTGCTAAACCGTTCGTGCTACACAAGCTACTACACTACTACAAATACACTATCACCAAATACATTACACAGACAACACTGCCCATCGCACAGACAGTGAGTTGTAGACGCTCTTAAGAAAAGAAAATCTAAGGACAGCATGCTGGATTCGAAACCGGGAATTCCGCGCTGCTAGTCCAGCGCGCTACCACTGGGCTAATCCCTTCTTCCTTCTCCCTTGGCTTACGCCAATTAACTAGGAACGGTGACCCTAGTTTGTGTACTGTGTGTTGTCCTTTTCTATAAATTGTAGAGTGTATGTAATTTAAGTGTATTGTGTACTGTTTTGACGGAAGTGCATGGAGTACTGAGCTGTGGTAACCCGTGGAGTCGTCGCTACTTCCCAAGTAACTGCATGCAACAGATATCCCTTGTGGGCAATTAATATGCTAAGTTTAAAGAAAAATCATTGTGGAGCCATTTTTTCGTGAAAAATCACAAAAAAATAACTATTGATACTTCCGGTTGAGGAATTTTTTAATAGATAACTATCTTGTCGCGGATCCCATGATGATAATCAGCAATTTTTGTTTTCGTTTTTGTTGCTATGCTGTTCAAAATATAGATACATATATTCTTATTGTTATATGTAGAACCATTTTGTAAAAAAAAAAAACAAAAAAAAACACTTTTTTTCTGACTCAAGGGGACTCAAAAAAAATGTATTATTTCCGTTGAAAAAACTAAATAATGAAAGTTTTTTAACGATAGCAAATATATTTTTTCATTTACAGCGGTAGTACAAAAAAAAAAAAAAAAAAAAAAAAAATTAAAAGTCCTAATATTAAAAAAAAATAAAATACATTCATCATTTATTGTAAACAATATTTTTCTAGAGCAATAAAGTTACATTTGAGTTACATTGCACGCGCATGCGTAGAATTCGATCAATAGGATTCATTTGAAAGAGTTGTATTTTTTTGTGTCCCCATTGAAAAGGCGCTCACTAGCCCTGCCCCACCTTATTCGGTCAAGGACTTCGTTTTTATTTTTTATTTTTTTTTACATATTAAAAAAAAAAAAAAAATAGTAACCTTTAAATGTTTATTTTAAAAAGGGGTTTGATAGTTTAAACTGAGTGTTAGTATTTCGTTGAAAAGTTTATTTAGAACTTTTATACTAGATATTAATTAGATCTGCATTTAATAATAAAAAAAATAAAAGTATTTTTATTCGCTCTATTATTTACTAAGTATTCATTAAGGGCTCTGTTTTATTGAATAAAAAAAATAAAAAAATAAAAAAATTGCTACGAAATGCAGGACATATTCTCTACCTGAATTACACAAATTTAAATATAAAACTCTTTATTCAAAACTAGGAATCCAATTTAATTATTCTGAATAGTATTATTTAGATTATGGCACAATGTAATAAATTTAAATGGTAGTTTAGAAGAAATTTTATTACCATAGCATTTCTTATAGCTTCCTTTATATGTATAGTACATATAAAAGTAAATGTCATGCCATAAATAAATGCAATAAATGATAAAAGTTAAATTTTAAGCGAATGGGAAGGGGTTGTGAAGAGGTTCGTTGCACTGCGACCTATACGGTCTATTGTGCTATGCCCCTCTTGATAACACTGCTTCGGCAGTCTTGGAGGCCTTCTTGGAGGCACCCCTGTAGACTGTTGTAGGGCATTATCGCACTGCGACCTGAATGATCTGTTATGCCCCCTGGAGCCTACTCAGTGCACTACCGGCCCCTAAGCAGTATTCTCTAGCTATAGACAACATTGCCCATCTCCGGACAGTGATTTGTAGAAGAGGCTCCTAGGAAGAAAAAATCTAAGGGCAGCATGCATGCTGGATTCGAATCCGGGACCTCCGCGTTACTAGTCCAGCGCCCTACCACTCAGCTAATCCCTCCCTTCTCCTTTGGCTTACGCCAATTAACTAGGGACGGAGACTCTAGTTTGTGTTTAGTGTTTGTCCTTGTCTGTAAAGCGTAAAGTGTATGTAGTTTAAGTTTATTGCGTACTGTTCTGACGAAGTGCATGGAGTAATGAGCTGCGGTAACCCGTGGGGTCGCTACTCCCCAAGTAACTGCGCATGCAACAGATATCCCATGCGGGCATATAGCACCCTTTCAGGTGACATGGATGAACCTCTCGCTGTCAGCTACCCCACTAAGTTAAGATCCCTAAGGAATCTTAATATCCTGGAGGGTTTTAAGGAAGGCATGTTTACCCTCCTCTTCCTCGTATCTAGTTAAGTTCCCTGAATCTTCTCTGAATGGCAGCATAGCAAATCGTTATGAGATGTATTGGATTTACTCCATCTCCCCACAGAATCTGCACATGCTGTCACTCACCAAAGTCCAGCTTTCTCAGGTGTCCCAGTGAGTCTAGAATGCCCTATGAGGAAACCCGTAAGAATGTAGAGCTTATTCTTATTGAGGCCGAGGCAATGCTTCCGGCCTCCCAGAAATATAATTCCAAGCAGATCTTTGCCTGCCTCAGTACTGGGAGGGAGTACCAGAGTTAAGAGACCCCCTCCTTGTTTCCTCCTTCTTCTAGAGGACAAAATTTCTGACTCCACAAAATGATTCAGGCCATTATAGAAGAGCACTCTTGCATAAGGCAAGAGTTAGTTATACAAGTAAAATCTCCAACACCATTTTTATGGCCAGCCCAATTAAACATTGTAACGTTGCAATTTTAAAGAAAACTTACAAGAAAACTTTTCTTGATTAAATTGTATTAATTAGAAGTAAGAGAAAGTTTTAGGGAAGGTACGGTAAGAGATGGAGGCCTGAGTGCTAGGGAATGGTTATCCCCCTGGAACCTCCCTAGGGACGGTATGACCAAAAAAAATATAGCTTCGTTAAAAATTTTCCACTGAAGCTGGGTATCAAAAAAAAAGTGAAACTTTGGATCCGTTCTGGCTGGTACCAAAGAACATGTCATAAAAATGTATAAAGATGGATCGAAGACCCTCGGAGATGTAGCACCTTTTCCTTGGCCAGAGCATCGGCCATCTAAATCCCTTGAATGCCAACTTGCCCTGGCACCCAAAAGTGCGTGACCCTGCCCAGGTCATTAGCTTACCTAGGCATCCCAAACCATTTTAGAGCTTATAACATGAGAGTTCAGTGATCTCTCTGAAAGCCTGACTATCAGAAAGGATTACATTCTCCTGTTTCCGATATCCCATATCCGAGGATAAATTGAACGCATCTTCCAGTTGCGTGTATTTCCGCTTGGAAGATGCTGGGAAACTTAGCATTCTGAGTGTTTGGTTCTTGGCCCAAACACTCTCGCCCAAGTTCCCTCGAGGGTCTTCGATCCATCTTTATACATTTTTATGACATGTTCTTTGGTACCAGCCAGAACGGATCCAACGTTTCACTTTCTTTTTTTTTGATACCCAGCTTCAGTGGAAAATTTTTAACGAAGCTATATTTTTTTTGGTCATACCGTCCCTAGGGAGGTTCCAGGAGGATGACCATTCCCTAGCACACTCAGGCCTCCATCTCTTATCATACCTTCCCTAAAACTTTCTCTTACTTCTAATTAATACAATTTAACCAAGAAATTTTCTTTAAAATTGCAACGTTACAATGTTTAATTGGGTTTGCCATAAAAATGTTGTTGGAGATTTTACTTGTATAACCTAACTCTTGTCTTATGCAAGAGTGCTTCTTCTATGTGAAATGCAGCAAGCCCTTTTCTGCGAAAACCCCCCATCCCCTCCCAAAATCTCAAAAATCTATTCGCCAAAATCGTACTTGCGGTTAAGCGATAATTCTACAAATTTGGATTAATACCAATGCTTCTAATTTAATTAATAGTATACAAATGGTAGAACTATATACTAGACTGTAGTGATACTTTAGAGGAAGGCAGAACGCTATGTTTCCCCAGAATCCCCCCACCCCCACCACCAAAATCATATTCCTATAAGATGTTTCTTATTAATTATGATTAGATAATTATGTGTAGAGATAGTATAGAAAAGTTTAAGAAAAAGTCGTTAGTATTATGTTCGAGATAATCATAATGAATTAATCATGAAGTCGGACTTTCGGTTGATAGATTTTGCCCGAAATCTTCGTATCTGATGCGATGGTAGTAATTAAGTAATTAAACGGAACACCATCGAAAACGATTTTTATTTTATTTATTATTATTATTATTATTATTATTATTATTATTATTATTATTATTATTATTATTATTATTTTTACTTTTACTTTCTCTTACTCCAAGTAAGAGGAAGTATTGTAATCGTGTCAAATTTTCGATATCGAGTTTTCACCGGAAATATCCGTTTTGAGGTCCCCTGAGTCCAAAAAAGTGGTTTTTAGCAAATGGTCTTTTGTGTGTATGTATGTATGTGAACAGCATAGCTCAAAAACGAAAAACCGTAGAAAGTTGAAACTTGATATTCCGTTTAGTTAAAAACCATGGCATCTGACAGTGGGTCATCTGTCAAAATTACTCAACCGGAAGGTACCACTTTACTTGTTGTTTTTTTTACTTTTTTGAGTTTTTCTCAAAATTGGCCCCAACGATTTTCTTCAAACTTAGTACATCAACTACACATACAAAGAGCTACAAATTTTATTTTGAAACATTTCTCTGGAAAAATTCATTTAAGGGCAGTTATGGGGGGGGGAGAGGTGTTAGGTTTCATCTAAAGTGCTATTTCACTTTATTAAACAATTCCATCATCTAAATAATGTTAATTAGAATTAAATATTTTGTTGAAATTCCGAGTTTGAAAAAAGTCGGATGACCGGACGTGCGTTTTTATTTTACCACTTTACTAAATGATTTTTCCACATTTTCGCGATTTTCTCAAAAATGGCTCCGACGATTTTCTTGAAACTTCATAATATAAACTAAACATACAAAGATCTTACATCTTTTAATAAAAACATTTCTCTGGGAAAATTCATTTAAGGGTACTTTTATGGGAGGGGGTGGGATTGGTTACAGCTTCCTTTAAAGTGGGTATCGTAGTTGATTATATAATTCTATCATCCAAACAAAATTAATTAGAAATAAATAGATGGCCAAAATTCCAAGTTTTAAGAAAATTAGTAAGCCGGAAGTGCGCATTTATTGAAAAGTTTTATCAGTTTACGACGAATTTCGTTATGTTTGGTACACAAACTATAAAATTTGTCAATTATAATTTTGAGAACAGGAATAAGAGAAAGTTGTGTGAGTGTTTCACACCAGATTTTTTTTTTTTTGAATTTTTCAAAGAGTTGTACATAAAGTAAATAATAATTTCCACTCTTATTCACCAAGTCTGTCTGTCCGTCGTAATATATTGCACGTCAGTAGTATTAACTGCGTATTGATCGTATTACATTCAAAATTATTATATGGTATATAATTTAGGAGCACTATTAATCCCAAGGATGTCACAGGAATGTGTTACTATTTGTTAAACCAACGATCCTAACAGTCTTCAAGAAAAAAAATGTCCATATCTACCAAGTATATACGTAAATAGATTTAAGGTTTTGTCTATATATTTTGTATCGTCTTTAAATAAATTATTTATCCATTTCAAGCCAAAAAAAAATATGACATAGATAAATTATTTTGTCTTTCTGTATTTTACTCTAATTTTGTTTTCTTTTTTAAAAATTTGTTAAACGGGTATAATTTTAAAAACTTGGCATATATTTAGCACTTGGTTTTTGGTTGAAATGATTATACATACAGGGTGACCAGAGTTATATGCTCCACCCACTTTTTTTTAAACGGCGGGAAATTTCGAAAAAATAGAAAACACGTATTTAATCATTTTTAGTCTAGTTTATTTTCAGTGATTGATCCATTTTTTTAAACCCCAATATCCCGAGATACAGCATCCAACTTTTTTTTTTCAAATGGAACATTATATTTTTTTTTGCATATTTTTATAGTAATTGAGCCTCTAAAAAAATTAAAAAAAAATTTTAAAATCGGTTAGGTTTTTCAAAAGTTATGGTAATTTAAAATATGAAAAACAAATTTCAGTTTAATGTCAAAATTACCTTATTTTTTCTTTAAAGAAGCTCTTCAAACTGGGCACCATCAACGGATAGGCAAGCCAAAGCTCTGGACTCCCACGCTCTGTTTGTAGCAGCACTTAGGTGGCAAAGTCCACATCTAGGCAGGCTAGAGTTATTCGACGTTCCATATCTTCGACTGAAGCCACGGGATTAAGGTTACTGTACACTTTATTTTTTAGATATCCCCACAAAAATAGTCCATTGGGTTAAGTCCGGAGGTCGAGGTGGCCATTGGATCGGACCATGAGTTCCTAACCACTTTTCGTGGAAATTTCTGTCCAGGTAACGTCGAACAACTCTCGCATTATGTGCCGGGCAACCATCTTGTTGAAAATACATATCTAACGACGTTTTAGAGGAACAGCTTCAAGCAAAACTGGCAAAATGTCTCTTAAAAAAGTTAGATACCTTTCACCAGTTAAGTTCCCTCTGTAGTATGGGCCGATTAGTTGGTTTCCTCAAACTCCACACCAAACATTTGTAGAAAAAACAACCTAATGGCGTGTGGCGAAGGTAACTTGTGGATTTTCTTCTGCCCATATTCTAAAGTTCCAACGATTAAGAAGGCCATTGTTGGTAAACTTTGATTCATCAGTCCATAAAATTGTGCATTTTTGTGGGGATATCTAAAAAATAAAGTGTACAGTAACCTTAATCCCCTGATCAGTCGACAGATATGGAACGTCGAATAAACTGTCTAGCCTGCCTCGATGTTGATTTGGCCACTACGTGCTGCTACAAACAGCAGGTGGAGTCCAGAGCTTTGCGCTTGCCTATCCGTCTGATGGTGCGCCCAGTTGAAGAGCTCTTAAAGAAAATAAAAGGTTAATGTTGACATTACAAATGAACATTGTTTTCCTATTTACATTGCCATAACTTTTGCAAAAACCTAACAGATTGTAAATTTTTTTTTTTTTTTTTTTTTATGAGGCTCAAGACTATAAAATATGCAAAAAAAAATATAATGTTCCTTGAAAAAAAAAAAGTGGATGCTGTATCTCGGGATAATGGGGTATAAAAAAATGGATCGATCACTGAAAATAAACTAGACTAAAAATGATTAAATATGTGTTTTCTATTTTTTCGAAATTTCCCGCCGTTTAAAAAAAAAAGTGGGTGAAGCATATAACTCTGGTCAGCCTATATATACACTCACATTGACCATTTTCTAAAACACCACTTGTTTGGACTCAGGGGACCTCAAAACGGATATTTCCAGTGAAAACTCGATATCGAAAATTTGACATTAATTCAATACTAAGGAAACAATTCTAAGGAGTAAGAGAAAGTAATTAATTGAGTCATGTCTATGTAACAGGCCATATGCCGGATCCATTTTGTAAAGTCTGTGAGACAGAGGAGGAAACACCCATCCATCTTATGACTGATTGCCTGGGTTGTGAGGAAATTAGGTTCAGGATCTTTAGTCGGAACAGGATGTCTGTGGAAAAGCTTAGGCTATTTCCCCTTAAGATCAATGTCTGATTTGTCCGGACTGTGGTGAATCTTAGATGGATTACACACGGGTTTGGATATTTGTTCTAGATCCGGTTTGTTGTTGTTTTTCTTGGGGTATCTATATGGGCCCATGGAAGCTTTGGATAGCGTAGGGTTTGGACCCTCTTCCAGACAAATATATAATAATTAAGAATAATAATAATAATCTAATAATAATAATAATAATATAATAATCATAATAATAATAATAATTATTAATATTATTAGTTCTTAATATCCTAAATATAATAAATTTATTTAAATATTTATTAAATAAATATATAATAAATATCCTAATATCCTATCCTAAATAAACCCCCTGTGGTTCCGGGGGTAGAATAGGACCACAGTATCCACCGCTTGGCGTAAGAGGCGCCTAAAGGGGCAACTGTCCGTTAACCTAATAGTTTATACCTTCCCATACCTTCCCGTCCTCTCCCTACCTTCCCTTTATTTCCTATCTGCTTTCCTACCTTTTCCGCCTGGTCGTAGGCAAAAAACGGCAAATATTGCTACCCATTATGGAGAGACGTCTTAGAAATAGGATTATACGGCCGCTGCCTGAGGATCGTCAGGGCACTTCTGGAGCCAGTGCTGGAAGTGACAGCATGCGAACCACTGGTGGGCGAGGGCCGAGCAGGCGGGCCCCGCCCGGGGAACCCGAACGAGCGTCAGCCGCAAGAGTTGAGACTAGTGCTTCTCTTGAGCCATCTCAGGAGACCACGTCTCGACGTCTAAGGCGTATGAAGTGGACGAACGAAATGAACACTTTCATCATGCGCAATTACTTTGCCATAACTGAGAATGAAACAATACAGGTAGGCTATCGACAGGAGTTACATCGGCGTTTCCGGACCCGATATCCTGAATTAGACGTTACGGAGCAAAGGATAGCTGATCAACGGCGGGCGATTGTTGCCCGCAATCTTCTACCGCAACAGATTCTGCAACAGCTACGCGAGGAAACTGCTCGAGAGATAGCATCCGTCGCTGCCAGTCAGGTCACTGACGACGAATTACCAGCGATGAGTTCGCCCCAGGCGGAAAGTAATATAGAGAGCGAGGGGCAGCAGAGTCAACGAGGCCACAGTTCAGAGCCTGGCTCTGAACGTTCACAGCAAGACGATCAGTTGTTGTCTAGATTACGATCAGAGTTTAGCGTAGCATACGAACAAGCGATAGGGTTGGAACCCAGAGATAGACGGCCAATCCCCAGGATAGGATGGTCGCGGTTCCTAGCAAAATGTGTCAGGCTCTTAAACGAACAAGTAATCCTGGACAACATCAACAACTTTACCGGATTCTACGAAATCCATGCGGCAGTATACGCAGCTGGGATTGCTGCTGTTACGCTAGTTACAGGAGTTTGTCCTTTACATGTGGAAAGACAGAGTGTCTTCAGACCACGTCGCGACCCACCGTGGTTAAGGAGACTGGAACGCCGAGTTGAGGAGCTGCGGAAGGACATAGGGAGGCTGACCCGATTCCTGCGCGGAGAAGGGGGTCGGCGGCTTAAGGCCAAGATAAATACAATTATGAGAAAAGCTCAGTTCCACCCCGGGACCCCAATCACCAGGAACCGCCGCCGAGCAGAGTTCCTTGACACTCTTAGGCAACGCCTCTCAGTTTATGTCGCAAGGATTAGAAGATACAAAAAGTCCATGAATAGGAGGGCAGATAAAAAGAGATTCCAGCAGAACGAGCGAGCATTCTACCGCAGTTTAAGCCGTAAACCCCAGGAAGAGGAAGGTACCCCGCCGACTCAGCCTGACTTCGAGCAATTCTGGGGCGATGTTTGGTCTAACCCAGTGCAGCATAACGAGCAGGCTTATTGGATTCGGGACGTCACTACGCGATTCGCTTCTCTGCCGGAAATGGCATATGAAGGTATCACACTTGAATCCTTTAATCAAGTGCTGAGCAAAACTCTAAATTGGAAGACTCCTGGGCCCGACGGCATACAAAATTATTGGTGGAAAAAACTCACGACTTTGCATGCAGGGCTCCTTCGCTCGCTCAACGCATTTGTCATGAGCCCGTCTGAGTTCCCGACTTTCCTGGCAGAGGGTGTTACGTATCTCCAGTTCAAGGGTGGAGATAGAAGTAACCCTACGAATTACAGACCAATTACCTGCTTAAATGCGGTATACAAAATCCTAACGTCCTGCGTCGCTGAAGCGATCTACCAGGCAGTGGAATCTCGCCAAATGATAGCGGAGACACAAAAGGGTTGCGCTCGTGGGACATACGGGTGCAAAGAGTTACTGACAGTTGACTCAGTAGTAACAGAGCAAGCAATTCGCAAGAAGCGTAATTTATATATCGTGTATATTGACTACCGGAAAGCTTTCGATTCGGTCCCGCACTCATGGCTGCTTGAGGTCCTGAAAAGGCACAAGATACACGCGCAATTAGTGGAATTTCTGCAGCGCGCAATGCAGTGCTGGAGCACGACTCTGGTGTTGGATAACAGCCGAAATGCTGCTCCCCGGGCGTTGCTGCCTGTTAGGAGGGGAATATTTCAGGGAGACTCTTTGAGTCCGCTCTGGTTTATATTAGCATTAAATCCACTGTCAGACATGTTAGATTCGTCCGGTTACGGCTACAATTTGCGCGAGGGTGATGGTCATCCTGTCCTTCTCACGCATCTATTGTACATGGACGATCTGAAGATATATGCAGGCAGAGGAAGTCACCTGCAGTCACAGCTAAATATAGTGGAGCGTTTCTCCAAGGATATAGGCATGAGTTTCGGGTTCAAGAAATGCCGAACTCAGACACTAATCAGAGGCAAAGTGGTGCCAACCGGGTGTACTCTGGAAGATGGGGCCCAGATTGAGGCATTGGCTGAAAATGATGTGTACAAATACCTCGGCCTGGTTCAGGCAAATGGTATAGACCACGCAGCCGTTAAAGGTGTCCTACGGAAGCAGTTTGCTGGGAGATTAAAGGCAGTGTGTGGTACAGGCTTGGAAAGTAAAAGCCTCATCAGGGCCATCAACTGTTATTGTGTTTCCCTTTTGGTATATTCTTTCGGAATAATCAAGTGGTCCCGTACGGATATAGAAGGTTTACAGAGGTTGGTTCGAACCACATTAACTACATTCCGTAAGCATCACCCACGGTCAGCAGTGGAGCGTATCGTTCTCCCCCGCTCGGAGGGTGGACGGGGAGTTATTGAGCTGCAACAACTGCACGATTGCCAGATAGCCAGAATGCAGGCGTACTTCCAAAGTAGGAATGCAGTGCCATTAATCCAGGCAATAATTAATGCAGACAGGAAGTATACGCCATTGGACCTCTCCAGGGCGCCAGATAACGCAGAAGAAAACCCCCTCGTTCGAGTACGCGAACTGGTGTGCGACTGGAAAAATAAACCATTGCACGGCCAATTCCCAACCATGTTGGACAATCGAGCCGTGGACAAACAAGCATCAGTCGCATGGCTAATGGAGGGCAGATTGTTCGCAGAGACGGAAGGATTCATGTTGGCTATCCAGGACCAGGTCATCCCGACTAGGTATTATCTCGCTAGAATTGTAGGGGACCCAAACGTGCAAGATGTAAGTTGTAGATTATGTGGGACCTCTACAGAGACGATATACCATTTGATTTCTGCGTGCCCTGCAATGGCTCAGCACGAGTACCTGAAGCGACATAATAATGTGGCCAAAATAGTACACAGTGCGCTGGCTAGGCAGGTAGATCTTCTACCTAACGCCTCGCCATATTATTTGTACTCCCCTGATAGAGTACTGGAAAGTGACCGTCATCTACTATACTGGGACCGTACAGTATTGTCAGATAGGTTAGTTGCGCACAACCGACCGGACATAATATGGCACGACAAGCAAACCCGGAAGGTGTGCCTTGTGGACGTGGCTATCCCCAACTCTAATAATCTGACTTCCTCCTACGAAGAGAAGCGTAGGAAATACTGTGAGCTCGCCCAGGTGATTCTAGCCCAGTGGAGACAGGTAGATCAGGTAGACATACTACCTATTATAATTTCTGCACAAGGTCTAGTCCCCCATACACTTCATACAAGTCTAGCCAAGCTAGGCCTAAACGGGGGATTAATTAAGGTGATGCAGCAAGCTGTAATCCTGAGCACCTGTCATATTGTAAGAATTGCCCTGGGTCAACCTGAATGAGTCAATCTTGTTTGTATTTATGTGTGCATGTATTTATGTATGTAAGGTGTATGTAGTTATGTAAAGTGTATATGTGTACAAATATGTGTGTGTGTACATGTGAGTACGCATGTTTGTGTTTGCGTAGGTGTATATATATATATATATATATATAATGCGCGGACATATATGTGTATATACATGTGTGTATGTGTGTGCGTGTGTGTGTATGTGTGTCTGTCTGTGTACATTTATATTTATATAAAATATAGGCAAAAATATGGATATTTGGTTCACCTCTTGCCATAGGCCGCGGTTAACTAATATTTTTCTGGGGTGTTTCCACACTCCGTGGTAATAATAATAATAATAATAATAATAATAATAATAATAATAAGAATAATAATATTAAATAATAATAATACTACACTAAGAATAATAATAAATAATAATAATAATAATATCATACTAATAATAATTAAATAATAATAGTATTAATTACATGGATATTATGAAGAAGGACTACGATCTATTAAAAACTAAGCGTACTTGGGTTATGGTGATTTCTATTTTTCGTAGAGTTATTAAGAACGTGTCAGTGTTTTCGAAATTGATCGGAAAAGAACGTTTCGAGATCCTCTAATTCTGAAAAAGTCTGACGTTAAACACTCACACGACTTTCTCTTACTGTAGTTCATAACTTATAAGCTTGACAATTATTCTTTATACTTGGAAATCGTCACTCAGTTGTAATATCAAAAATCCTACCAATTACCTTATCCTGAAATCCTTGCTGTTCCTATCAAACCATCCAAGGATCATTCACTTCCCTAAGTTATCCCATCCTAGCCGGTGTACGCCAAGGCAGCATCCTGGTACCTAACCTTTATACCTTATATACTGCTGATATATCCAAGTATCCTAACACAACCATTTATAATTAAGCCGACGACATTGCAATCCTTTCCTCTCATAATGATCCCATAATTGCTCAACGATCTCTACAAGTTCATCTTCGATCACTTGAGTGAGTCTTGTTCATCTTCTTACACAATCCGCAAGTCTACCATTTTCTAGAACAAGCTTCTTCAGGTGCCCCCGTGTAGTAACCTATACTGTTTTCCTGTCTTAGAGTCCACAGGCAAGTCTTAGCCAGGTTCAGTCCTGGAAGGATTCTCCTAAACAATGTTCTTTTGATTATTTCCTCGTCTTTCTGAGCTCTCTTCCCAGTGTGAAGCTTATCCCACAAAAAGCTTTCTAGCTCCATGAAGGGGATTGCTGCGACTTTACTTGCCAGGCTAACACCGATCTCATTACCTTCTACACCGATATACCCTCTAACATTTAAAATAAGGTAAGTCTCCTTTTCGGACCCAGCTAATTAAGTTTTCCGAAGCATGTTCATTGATACTAGACAGAACAGTTTCACTATTTCACTCTCTTCTTATACCTTATCTTCGTGGACATATTTTTAAGAAGTTGTACATTCTCTCGTACAGTTCTACGTGTGACAGGGATTGCCCCCCCCCTCTCTGGTGCTAATATACATCTTTCCCATTCGTTCAACTCTCACCCACGGAGGTGGAAAAGTATGAGATTGAGGATAACCCTTTTCCCAGCGCCTTAACAAAAGCGTTAGGTGGCTGGGCGAGCATTATTGTAATTATTAGACCTCTGCCTAAGCATGCTAACGCCTGGGTCCCCGGTTCTATTTCTGGCGGTCTCCAAAATTTATAGCGGCGATTTCCATTTCATGCATCTCGTTTGTTGAATTAGAAATCAGAGTCACTATTGAATGGAACCTTAGAGTGTTGTTCATAATGAATCAACGAGAAATAATTATGGACCTATGTGTGGCCCAAGTGCATTCAACTTTCTGTTGGATGTACCATTACAAAATAGTATACTGTTATTATTACATTTTTTATTGCAATTTTCTTCCGACTTGGTATTTTTACTATAAATTTAGTTGGCCTTATATATATATATATACACACATCCACTATGTAGGTAGCACCCTTTCTTCTTCATACAAAGCAGACTATCGATTAGTTGAAGTACTTTGGTATAGGGCTCGCAGTAGATAATTTATTACCAAGGTTATAAGGGTCGGTGTTAAAAGAGAAGAAGTAGATGGTGACGTGGAGCGGTGTGGATGGCCGAAATGAGAGGATTAGACCCTTATGGCGTTGTATGTAGGAGCATGTGTCAATAGCTAGAGCGCCCCTATTACATTAGCATTTATAATTCGACCACTGTCAACAAATCGGCACCATCCTCCCTTTATCCCGGCACAGTTTTAATGTCATTTATTGCACGTTTCATTAAGCAATATTACACTTACAATATTTAGTGGCTAATTGTCACACTGATATATTACTGGACTAATATCGCTGGATAATAATAATTATTAGTCCACATAAATGCAATAAATCAAATACATTATGAGCAACACTTTATTAAAAATAAATTGTTTATTTAAGCATTAGTGCATGCTTATTTGTATTGACTTTTTACTTTCTCCAAAGGGATGTGAAGGTACTTTTCTCCAAATACTGCGATCTGTCAAACTTGCTAAATTGAGTTAGCAACCGGGAAATCCAATGTTTTAAGGTCCACCGAGTACATACTATTATACCAAATAACAAAAAACATATGTCCACGAAGATAAGGTATAAGAAGAGAGTGAAATAGTGAAACTGTTCTGTCTAGTATCAATGCTTCGGAAAACTTAAATAGCTGGCTCCGAAAAGAAGACTTACCTTGTTTCACATGTTAGAGCGTATATCGGTGTAGAAGGTAATGAGATTGGTGTTTCCCTGGCAAGAAAAGGGGCAGCAATCCCCTTCATGGAGCTGGGAAGCTTCTTGTGGGATAAGCTTCACACTGGGAAGAGAGCTCAGAAAGACGAGGAAATAATCAAGAGAGCATTGCTTAGGAGAATCCTTCCAGGACTGAAGCTGGCTAAGACTTGCCTGTCAGCACTCATCCATAAGGATGAGTGCAGTGGTTTGTCGGCAGTCTAAGATGCTCATTGGGTGTCCGGACGGAGCTTTGAGTAGCGGGATCCGATGTCTTTCACGGACGTTTCTCAGGCATCTGGTTGGCTTCCTCACTGGGCATTGTGGCTTAAGGAGACATCTCTAGACAATGGGACTTATGCCTGATTCCATTTGTAGAGTTTGTGAGACGAAGGAGGAAACACCCATGCATCTGATGACGGATTGTTTGGGCTGTGAGCAGATTAGGTTTAGGACCTTCAGCCAGAATAGGATATCGGTAGAGGATCTTAAGCTATGTCCTTTTGAGGTTTTGGTCCGATTTGTTCGGACTGTGGTAAAACCTGGGCCTGGATTTTTGTTCTAGTCCCAGTAGTAAGTATTCTTTAGGGGTAGCTATATGGGCCCTGGGAGGCTTAGTTTTAACCTCCCCTTTTTTGAATAATAATAAGACTTGCCTGTGGACACTAAGACAGGAAAACAGTATAGGTTTCTGCTGGGAGAACCTGAAGAAGTTTGTTCTAGAAGATGGTAGACTTGGTGGATTCTGTGGAAAGATGAACAAGACTCACTCAAGTGATCGAAGTTGAACTTGTAGGGATCGTTGAGCAATTACAGGATCATTATGAGATGAAAGGATTGCAATGTCGTCGGCTTAAGTATAAATGGTTGTGTTAGGATGCTTGGAGATATCAACAGTATATACAGAATAAAGGATAGGTATCAAATGCTGCCTTGGCGTACACTGGTTAAGATGGAATAAGTTAGGGATGTGAATGATCCTTGGATAATTTGATAGGCACAGTAAGGGTTTCAGAATAAGATACTTGGTAGGATATTGTTAGTACAAATAAAACAATTAGATTTTCGGGTCAAGATTGTGTCAATGGTCACAACTGAGACGTTCTGCCAATATTGCAATAGACTTCTTCATTGTAGTGTCACTATCAAATAGTTTTTTACTTTCAGTTACTGCTGGTAAGAAAAAGTATTGAGATCCTATCAAACTTATGAAATGGAGTTTTTAATATATGTCTTTAGGTCCCCTGAGTTAGAAAAAGTGGTTTTTAGAAATTGGTTTATATGTGTGTGTGTGTGTGTGTTATGTATAAGTCAGCATAACTCAAAAACGGAAGATACTTCGTATTTCATGTAGGATCATTCTATCTGGGAACGGAACAATAAGGTTTTAGTTAAAATATCGGTTGACCGAATCCACCATTTTTACTCTGAGTAGATTTTTCAGGTTTTTGCAATTATTTTTTTTTTTTTTTCTAAAAAACGGCTCTAATGATTTTTTTTTAAACTAGGTATATCAACTAATCATATAAAGAGCCGACAACTTCTATTTGAAAGATTTATTTGGGAAAAATTCATTTAAATGGTTTTCTGGAGAAGGTTACGATTTTAGGCTTTCCCTAATGTGCTATTTTAATATATTATACAACTCTATCACGTATGTAATATTAATATGAATTGAAAGGGGGAAGGGAATAGCTGAGTGGTTAACGTACTGGATTCCCACGTGGAGGATCCGGGTTCGAGTCCATCTGTGATGCCCTTAGATTTTTTTCTTCCTAGAAGCCTCTGGCAGCTCACTGTCCCGGTTATGGACAGTGCTGTTTGTAACGAGAGCACTCTGTCTGTACGCCGGCAGTGCCCTGAGAAGGCTCCAATGACCATAATTTAGCAGCAATAACTAGGCCATAATTATATATGGCCATTAATGGATATAGTCTTTCCATACTTTGCCTAACGCCGTAGACTTTCTGTAGAGTTTCCAGGACAGGCTAATCGATCTAGATAATTAAACATTAACTAGAAATTATAAGTTGGATTAGATAAAATTGGATATAGAATAATAATTGAGTGTGTTTAATGAAAATCATGAACATTACACAGCTGTCTAATAGATTATATATGACGTTATTTGTAAATAAGTGCATTCAAATATAAACGCTCTCAACTAATACAAGTCTAAGAGTGAAGAAATATGTTTGTATAGGAGCTTTAGAGGGTTAGTGTGGTAGTAAGTGGCGCTTTGATACGCCCAACTTTCAATTGATGTACTCTTTATTTACATGTCCATCATTAATGCGATTGTAGGGCGAGCCGAGATGTTCCCCCTTGTTACTGCACTCTGTTCCTCTTAAATCTCATCCCCCAGCTTTTTAAAAATATAATTATTCCCCTGACAATGTTACATTTAGCCAATGATTACTCTCATTTCAATTTCTTTTATTGTTTGTATGAATAAGTATTTACGATTGTATGCAAATTTTTGGAAATGAGTTTTCCGTATTCTGATGTCTCCAGAATCCGGGAAAAGT
The DNA here is from genome assembly GCA_011037195.1 of Triatoma infestans. Taxonomy (NCBI): domain Eukaryota; kingdom Metazoa; phylum Arthropoda; class Insecta; order Hemiptera; family Reduviidae; genus Triatoma; species Triatoma infestans. Next base: position 15,063 of record JAAEAF010013584.1, on the reverse strand, counting down.
AGGTTTTATAGAAATTGATCTTGTTGTGTGAGATTAATATAAAATCTAAAACGGAAAATCGTACAAAAAAAAAGCTGAAACTTGATATTTCGTTTAGATGGCCAGCAGGGGACAAGACACTAAGTTTTTGGTGAAAATCAGTACACCAGGAAAATGCTGAATAGATTAAAATGGACGCAACTTTATCGAAAATGGAAAATTCATTTAAGGAATGTTCTGAGGGAGCAAAACTTTTCTTTTAAGTGCCATTTAGTATAGGTTATCCGATTCTGATAAGGCGAATATGTAGCTAATGTTTAACAAAATTCCGAGTTTACAGGAAAACGGTTGTGTTAAACAACGTCAGGATTCCCTTAGATGAAAATATGCGCAAAACTTTGGCCGAGAAGATGCGGAAGGATCAAGTACTAGCTGCTAGATATAGTCAAGGTAATTCAAATCGTCATCTCAGCTAAGAAGACTTAAAGAGACGGTTAAGAATGTGCATGCATGGCGTAGGATTCCTGGCTCTTGGATGGAGCCGGAGATACGTACGTGCAGGGGATGTCATTCAAGGCTGGGAAACAATTAACGATATTATGGGGGGGGGGAGGAGGAGTGAACGCCTTTGGTCCCAATAGATTACACAAACCGTCACAACCTATCCAAGTAATTGTGGTGGTTGGTTCCGCAGAGTTGGGAAAACATCAGAGATATTTTCCGTGATAGCCCCCACTTCTTTTTGTGGCCACCAACCAGTTTCATGAAGTGTATCAACTAAATTTACACCCAATGATGGGCGAACACCAGAAACTGGTCGATGACAACAAAAAAGAACCGTGCTATCACGGAAAATATCTCTGATATCCTAGTAATGCTAGAACCACATATTGTACTGAAATAATACTTTAGATGAAATTGTTGTGGTTGGTTCTGCAGAGCTGGAAAGCATCAGAGATATTTTCCGTGATAGCATGGTTCTTTTTTGTGGTCATCGACCGGTTTCAGGCGTTCGCCCATCTTCAGGATGCATTTGTTACACGTGTGATAACACAGACTTGCACAGAGCAAATTCAGTTTACACACTCAGTTTACAGTTTACATAATCAGAGAATTTCCTGCGGCTTATCGTTTTCGAGATATTTTGTTCACACACTTCAGTGAAGCAAGGCTGCTTAACGATATTGAGCTGCTAGACGACCCAGCATACCAATCAATCGACAACCAAGTTGATAATAAAGTAAAATATCTAATAATGAAAAGATAATAATTTCAGGGACCTCATGGGTGACTGAAATAGTCAGGGTGGCAGAAAACAAAAACATACTTAAACATGTGAATTATTTTCATCCGTCCAAGTGCTGGGATATTATGCCCAGGGAGTCAGCAATGAAGTCCTCCACAATCGGGAGCAAGTCATCGAGGCTGATGCCAACGCTGCCCAAAAAGTCGGATGTCTCCCTTGGGATGACACCTCTCGAGCCAAACACAGGCCCTGCACCCTATATGGGGCCTGTCTTCAAACTGGTCTCTAAATTTTTCCTTGAAGTGAGGAATACATTTAGATTTTGCTCTTCTCCTCGTGGACCTTGTCCAATTGACTCAGATCATTAGTTTCGTATATGATCGTTGGATCCAAAACAAAAACAATGTCACTGTTTTTCTGTAAGGTCACGATATCGGCATACCTGACTGAACCGTCCGGATCGATGGCACTCAACTTCTTCAAAGCCCCTTCGATCCAGCAAATCCATGATAGAGTGCTTCACTCTGTGATGGCGTCGAGTTATTAAGGATAACATATTCGGACATGGACTAAGCACATGGGCTGGTTTTTCAGGCTCTGCCACATCTGCGACAGATGGGTCCAACAGCTCCCGCAGGCTGTCCGCCGACTCCAGGAACAGCATGAAGAGGGGCATAATTTGTATTGAGCTTTGTGATGTTCGTCCATTCAGAGCCAGGCAGAGTTTTCTTATCATACATAAACTTATTTGCCTTTGGGTTATCCTTAAAATGACAAACTCCAACACCCTGCTACTTGCAGCTAGTCCAGTCTTCGAAAGAATTCTCTCTCAATTGCCGCCTTAAATGCCTTATGTTTGGAAACTCATCCAAATCCTCCATTCGCAGCGCCAACCGTGAGACATATTCCTTCGCCTCTGTCTTGTAGTCGAAGATCTGCCGGAAATGCCGTTCCTGGACGTTGGCCAACTTCTGAACAAAAGACCAATGCTGTAGAGCCGCCTCCCATTCGCATCGAAGCAGGCCCAGGCCACGATACCGCCTTGGGGCGTACATCATGCCCGAAGCGGTGTTTGCTAGAAGGCCAAGCATGGCCTTTGCACTTCGTCTAATTATCATATCGGTTCCCTCCAGCAGCGCTGGACTCAGCTTTATAAAGGGAGCAGTTTGGAAAGGGTACGCTATTGTTGGGAATACATACTGGTTCAGAACGTTTGGTCCGGTTTCAATAGGTTAGACGTGGTAAGCTTACTCATGTTTTCGTTGAGTTTTTTTATTGCGTCTTCATTAAACTCCAATTCACTCGAGAAGGTACATCCCAGATACTTAATCGTCTCGTTACTGTCAATGGACTCGATAACGTCACCATTTTCCAGCAAGAGTTTTTTTTTTAAGGACACCATTCTTAACTATTATTGCCGTACTTTTCATGGGATTAATATTGAGGCCGATTTTGCTTAGTAGCCTTCGCACCAAGTCTATCACCCTTTCGGTATCCCTGACACTATTGGCTGTTACGGCTATATCGTGCGCAAAACCGCTAAGCATAATTACACTTGCATCCTCTTTATGTTTGTAGCCGAATTGGTCGGCTATCTGGCAGTTGCATATTTATTGAACAAGTGGTCAATTGCCGTGTTAAAGAGAGAGGGCGAAAGTGGCCCATCCTAAAGGACGTCTCTCTGGACGGGGATCTGATTTGTCTTTTTAATCCCGGTAGAAATCCTAATCTTATTACCGGTAAGAAAGGATGCAATAAGGTTCTTGAGATCACTAGATAATCCCTTCTCCACCAGGCAGCGGGTGACATGTTGGTGACCGAAATTGTCGAAAGCGCCTGTTACTTCAAGGAAAGCCACGGTGCAGTCTTTTTTATTTCTTTTCGAGTCCTTGAGGATGCCATCAATCAATCTGGCATTAATATGGCAACCGGGGAGTCCTCTGATAAACCCTCTTTGGTTTTTATGAAACACACTTGCCTTCTCAGTTCAGCGTCCAATACTCTTTCCACAATCCGTCGCAAGATGGGATACAAGGTTATGGGCCTCGAAGATGTAATATCTGAGATAGGTCCCTTATTTTTATATATCAAGACTGTTCTTCCCCAATCTAAGAGCTTCCGGTACGTATGACGTTCTGAGCAATATTTCTATTATATATTTGATAATGTGGGCAATGTCTAAAGCTTTTATTGTTCTAATGAGAACACCGTCAGGTCCTTGTGATGTGTCCAAAGAGGTTGACTTAATAGCCCTATGTACAGCTTGCAGGCTGACAGTCATAATATTCGGATTCACAGCACCTAAATCGTAATCACTTTTCTGTGCACTGTTTTTCTCGTTTAATACTTTCTTGAAATTTTGTTCTATGTTCTCAATTCTACTTGGACATAGCTTTGGGGCATCTGCGTTCATTATAGATTTCGCTACTTTCTTCCGCCTATTGTAGTAATTATATTGCGCGAGTTCATATTGGTGCAGCTCTTTTCTACCTTCCCTAGCATCCTTGCTAGACCTTTGCGGATTTAAGACCTGCCTAGTACATCTTCCGGTAATCTTCTGTTCCTTTTTTTTCCGCATTTTATAATACCTTTGCGCGGGATGCTTGGGCCCTGGGAGGAGATTGTTCGCCTTTCGGAGAAACTCTATAAATCCGTTAACAGCACTTTCAAATTCAATGGGTTGAAAAACGTCATGCTGCTGTAGGATTCCTTTGAAGTTGTTGGCCCATTTTTCTAGATCACTTTTAACGGTATGGTCACTAGAGGGTTTTCGTGTGAAGTACTGTGAATCTTCAATTTCTATGCCATTCGCTTCAGCTGGGTGTTTTTTCGCTGAGTCCGCAGTCCTCTCTGATTTTTGAAAATTTGCTTGCATATGCTACAGATATTGGTAGGACCTATTGGTGGATTGTCTGCTACAACATTAGGTTTGAGAGATGCAACTGATTCAATCGAGGAATCGTTTTGGTTTTCGTCTGCCCTGTACTCCCAGATAGGATGCTCAGAGGATAGAACGTCATATTTAGATCTCAAACTGCTTTTTGCTAAACTTGGGAACACGTCGTCTACTGCTAACGTTTTCCCCAATTCTACGTCCGAGTTCTCATCCGTCCATTCCACAGAGACAAAGGTTTGTTTTTTCTTTCCCCCCAGGAATGCTCGTGTTTATCAACGCAGCGACCTCTGCTTTCTGGACCCTACCGTCACTCCTGATAATGCAAACACGATTTTGAAGAGCTCTCTCTCATTGCCATCCCCTGCCTTCTCATTCACGTCCATTTATTAATAAACGGATTAGATTCATGGACCGAAACCCTTTAGTCATAAGAGGTAAATACAAATATAAAAACAAAATAAAATTTAATAAATGCACTTTTTGCAGATGCACTTTCTCTTGAGAATTCAAGAGGCATTTATTGAATTGATTACACACTGGGCTCTTTGCAGAAACTTCATTGGATGCTTTCTGGATTTCGATTAGGAAAAGTATATCCTCGCTATTTCAGACCACGCTATTTCAATTCTACACCTATTTTCCAACGATATATTTATGTGAGCAAAGTTTTTTTTTAACACTAGTGTTAATTAAAAATGATAAATGGTCGTGCTTAAAAGCTTTTTATCAAGCACTTCGAGATGTACTTTCAAATATCGAACCGAATATAAAGCATTTATGTTTATTGGAATAAGCTCAGGTATCACATTAATTACCCTTTTCCTTTCTTTTCTTTTTTTTTTTTACATTATGTTATATAAGTATAGTTCTTAAGTTATGTATATATTATATATGTATCAAATAAAAAAAAATTATGTAATATTTTATGTATTTTATTTTGTATATATAGGGTGACCAGAGTATATGCTCCACCCACTTTTTTTTTAAACGGCGGGAAATTTCGAAAAAATAGAAAACACGTATTTAATCATTTTTAGTCTAGTTTATTTTCAGTGATTGATCCATTTTTTTATACCCCAATATCCCGAGATACAGCATCCAACTTTTTTTTTCAAATGGAACATTATATTTTTTTTTGCATATTTTTATAGTAATTGAGCCTCTAAAAACAAAACAAAAAAATTTAAATCGGTTAGGTTTTTCAAAAGTTATGGCAATTTAAATATGAAAAACAAATTTCAGTTTAATGTCAAAATTACCTTATTTTTTCTTTAAGAAGCTCTTCAAACTGGGCACCATCAACGGATAGGCAAGCCAAAGCTCTGGACTCCCACGCTCTGTTTGTAGCAGCACTTAGGTGGCAAAGTCAACATCTAGGCAGGCTAGAGTTATTCGACGTTCCATATCTTCGACTGAAGTCATGGGATTAAGGTTACTGTACACTTTATTTTTTAGATATCCCCACAAAAAATGGACAAAAAATGCACAATTTTATGGACTGATGAATTAAAGTTTACCAACAATGGCCTTCTTAATCGTTGGAACTTTAGAATATGGGCAGAAGAAAATCCACAAGTTACCTTCGCCACACGCCATTAGGTTGTTTTTTCTACAAATGTTGAAAGTGCTGCTACAAACAGAGCGTGGGAGTCCAGAGCTTTGGCTTGCCTATCCGTTGATGGTGCCCAGTTTGAAGAGCTTCTTTAAAGAAAAAATAAGGTAATTTTGACATTAAACTGAAATTTGTTTTTCATATTTTAAATTGCCATAACTTTTGAAAAACCTAACCGATTTTAATTTTTTTTTTTTTTTTTTAGAGGCTCAATTACTATAAAAATATGCAAAAAAAAATATAATGTTCCATTTGAAAAAAAAAAGTTGGATGCTGTATCTCGGGATATTGGGGTATAAAAAAATGGATCAATCACTGAAAATAAACTAGACTAAAAATGATTAAATACGTGTTTTCTATTTTTTCGAAATTTCTCGCCGTTTAAAAAAAAAGTGGGTGGAGCATATAACTCTGGTCACCCTGTATACATATTTATTTACTTTTGGTGTGCCGCGAAATTTGGGAAAGAATTTCGTTTTGTCGTGGGCTAGAAAAAGTTGCGGAACACTGTTCTAAGTACTACTTTATTATCATTATAATATATATCACTATAATTCATATCATATATAATAGATTATATCATTTATATAACGGACTAGCTAACCCGGCCACGCTTCGCTGTGGCTCAGTCTGATTTTTAGGAAAGTAAATACAAGTATTATAGTTAACATAGATTCAGCAAGAAAACACATCATTCAATTTAATACCCTACTTTGCGTTGCTGTGCACTGAAAGGAAAGAAAAAAAAAATGTTTTTAACTGAAACTTTACTAATTCTTCTTTTGAATGTACAATGTTGCAGGAATTAGATGGGAAAGTGATTTTTCCCGTTTCTGGATTTGTAAGAGCAGAGCCGTTACCGAGTTCGACTAATTGTCTTGAAAATATAGCAGTTATTGGATCGTTTTGAAGTTTGAATCTTCATATAAATGAATTTTTTTTACTGTGCACCAAAGAGTTGAATATTTCAAGCAGACATGCAATGCATCAGCTGGTGTTGAGCGACGTATCACTGGAAGCGTTTGCCTGAAGTCATCGGATAGTAACACTAATGCTCCACCAAATGGATTCTGATTATTTCGCAAGTCTTTCAATGTATGGTCTAATGCTTCCAATGACTTCTTGTGAGCCATTGTACACTCATCCCATACAATGATTTTGTAAGCCCAAAGCACCTTTCCCATTCCTGCTGATGTTTTAGAAATGTTACATGTTGGGTTTTCTGTGAAGTGCATGTTTAGTGACAATTTAAGAGCTGAAGGCGCTGTTCTACCTCCTTCCATCAACGTAGCAGCAATAGCTGAAGAAGCACGTGCTAACGCAATATGGCCGTTTAAACGGATTTTAGTTCGGAATTTCCCGTTTCCGTGGGAACTTCGGAATAGAGTTACTTATAAGTAGTTGAGAAAGAGGTTCAGAGAGTGCGCCGCCATCGCAACGCGTCTGAGTCTGTCTATTTCTGCCAACCACGCGAAACGCTCGGAATTTCTCGTTTCTGTGAGCACTTTGGAGTAAAAAGTATATACAAACACTCTTATATAGAAATGCAACGTGGTGTAAAAATTTCAAATCAATCCATCGACTATTTTTCGAGTTTTGCGGACACAAACATACGGATGCTGAATTTGTATATATATAGATTATAATTTATATAACTTCTCACTAATAAGTATACTATTTCTTAGTCTAGCTTATGTGGAAACTTGTATTTTCAATGATAATTAAAATTTAGAAGTAGTAATGTTCTACCTAAATGAAATGTTAATTTTATTCAGTTGTACGAAGTTAAAAATTAAAAAAAAAAAAAGAAGGGTTTGCGGAAGTACTTAGGCTGTTAGGCTAGTCAACTTGAGCAACCTGCTTGATAAGATATTGACTTTAGCTTGCACTCCTACTTGGTTGAGTTAAATGTATTCTGTTCTAGATGGCAGCCAGTTCTCCAATGTTTAACCATCCTTTAATGCTTATCAAGTACATACTTTCCGTCTCATGTTAGAATATTTTTTAATAAAATACATAACTCATTCCGTGCTTTCTCAATGTTTCTACACTGATGCTGTTTCTTATTCTAGCATCTGTATTGAGGCAGATTTGTTATTGGTTATTATTGATTAAATACATGGTCACACGTGTTTCTCTTACTAAAGTTTATAAACATTTTAATCAATTCTTCAAGTCATTAATCAAGTCTTCAATTTTATAACAATAGGAGGATCAAAATTCTAAGAAAAATGACATTTTTGGATGAAAAAATAACCCCTCCTTCCACCAAAACTTCTATAAATGAAATTTCACAGGGAAAAATCTGTTAAACATAAGTTATAGATCACTCTGTATGCTAGTTAGTACGAGGGTCATTCAATAAGTAACGAGGCATATCGTTATAGCTCAAAAACGATTTATTTATTTAATCAATACAAAACTTTGGCTACTTTTCCCAGCATAGTCCCCCAGCAACATTTATACACTTGTCCCATCGTTCTTCTAATTTTTGTGTATGCCTAAGGTATAAAATTCTTTGGGTTGATCTTGAAGCCACTTTTGAACCTGATTTTTAAGTTCTTCATTGGATTGAAAATATTTCCCACGTACAGCCTCTTTAAGGGGTCCAAACAAATGGAAGTTCGACGAAGCGAGGTTGGGGCTGTACGGTGGCTGTAAAAGGATCTCTCCCATCCCACTTTTTGAAGTGTTTCTTGACTTAACTGTGCCGTATGTGGGCGCGCGTTGTCATGAAGTAAAATCATGCCTTTACTCAAGACTGAATAATATATTATGGACAGTTCCAAAACTTGCGTGCACTTCTTTAGCTATCAGTTCAACATTAATGCACCTGTTGTCCTAAATTAACGCCTTTAATGCAAGATTCGAGAGAGGAAGTTGCAAGTTGCAAATTCAATCGATCGTCCACTACGTTGCTCGTCACAGACACTTGGCCACTTTTAAACTGTTCTACCCATTTGTAAAACATTCGGTTCAAGCAATTATTCCCGTACACTTTCAACATTCTTTCATGGTTTTCACTATCTTTGATATCCTCTGCAACTAAAAATCTAATCACTAAGCGTTGTTCTTCCAAGGTGCAATGCTCGAGCGGACTCGCCATTGTTAACTGTAATACATTTGAGGTTATGCTTACCAAATATTCTCCGAACAGCTGCTGAGAAACTAATACAAGGATTCGAATTTTATTGTATTGATTTAACAAACCGTTTGTGATCTACAGCGATTTGTCGCTTTACTTATTGAATGACCCTTGTACATTTAGTTTGTTATATGTGACGTAACAATGAGTCTTTTTTTAAAAGTATCAGTTCAATGCTTTTCCTAGAATAACTCGACAATATGATAGAAGACATAGGCAATTGAACACATGCGCATTACACTTTTGAGCGTGTATGTAATATGCTCGATGAAATTTGAATAATTAATAATTATAAGTTACGATTAAGAATCATTGCTGTAGGTTCTGCAGAGGCTGAACGAGAGTTTTCTGTGGTGAACAGAATTGATTAGGGACAAAGAAATTGCCTCAAAGTTGAAAAATGTGGCGAATCTTCTAGTAATAAATTTGTTAAGACTTCTATTGGATCGTTGGGACTCCAGTGAATGACTCAACAGCTAGAGACGCTTGTCCCATCGTTCTTCTAATTTGTGTATAGGTTGATCTCGAAGCCACGTTATTTTTAACTTCTTCATTGGATTGAAAATGTTTCCTACGTAGAGCCTCTTTAAAGGGGGGGAAGTCCAAATGAGGCGAGGTCGGGGCTCTGGGGAGGAAGTGAAAGGATCTCCCACCCCACTGTTCGAAGTGTTTTTTTTGTATTAACTGTGCAGTGTGTGGGCGCGCGTTGTTCCTGAAGCAAAATCACACCTTTAGTCAAGAGCCCACAACGTTTCGTTCGAATGGTAGGCCTTACATTGTTTGTGAGCATATCACTGTAATACTGGCTGTTGATGATCCGTTGATCTTCCAGATAGTCATAATAAATGCGAATCCCAGAATACTGTAAACATGACTTTACATGCAGAAGGCTTTGACGTTCAAAATGGTGTATCCAAGTTTCATCACATGTTACAATTCTACTGAAAATTCTTTTTTAATTAAACATCTTTCATTCAACTGTTGATTGATTTGAAACCAGGTTTGCATTGTGGGCATCCGTAAGTTGTCTTGGAACCCAACTCGCACAAGTTTTCTTGTACTGCAGCTTATTCTGAATAATGTTCTGGGCAGTTTCCAACACTCGGTTGCACTTCTTCAGCTATCAGTTCAACAGTAATACGCCTATCGTCCTGAACTAACGCGTTAATGCGAGATTCGAGGGAGGAATTTGCAACTTCAATCGGTCGTCCATTTCACTTACTCGTCACAGACACTTACACGGCCACTATTAAACTGTTCTACCCATTTGTTAACGTTCGAACGGTTCAATTAATTATTCCTGTACACTTTCAACATTTTTTCGTTGATTTCACTGCCTTTGATACCCTCTGCAACTAAAAATCTAATCACTGAACATTGTTCTTCCGAGGTGCAATGTTAGAGCGGATTCACCATTGTTAACTGAATACATTTGAGGTTATGCTTACCAAATACTCTCGAACAGCTGATGAAAAACTAAAAGTACAAGGATGCCAACTTGACACACTGAAACTATTGTATTGATTAAATAACCCGTTTCTGTGCTACAGCGATTTGTCTCATTATTTATTGATATTACCCTCATAATCGTATTTCAAATTTAATGAAATCCATCAGCATTTTTATAGAAAAAAATAAAACGTTGAATACTGGAAAAACTGTTATAGTAAAGAAAAAAATTACGCCCTTTCTGGTCAACCGATTTTCATCAAACTCGAACGAAATTTTTGGCAACATAATTAATTCTCATCAGAGACATTTTCCATGGTAGCCTACTTCATTTTGTGGTCATCGACTGGTTTCGGGGGTTTGCCCATTTTCAGGATGCGTTTGTCAGACAGTGTGACAACACAGACTTGTACAGAGCAAATTCAGTTTATACAATTTGAGTGTTTTATTAAATTCTAATTAATATTATGGTAATATAAGGTTCTTCCAGTACGTATTTTTTGTATGACGTAGTCACTTGATCTTGTATAACTATTAGTAGTATTAGGCTTTAGTTTTAGTAAGCGGAAGTATATTGTAATCGTATCAAATTTTCGAATATCGAGTTTTCATCGGAAATATCCGTTTTGAGGCCCAAAACAAGTCCCAAAAAAATGTTTTTTTTTTTAGAAAATGGTCTGTGTGTGTACGAGTACTCGTATGTGTGTTTTCTGACATCAATACCCGTATTGAAAAAGAATTTATTAATAATGCATGCTCCATATAATAATACAAATCTAGTACATAATATAATTATAAATATACATAAATCTAAAGTTTACAATAATAATAGAGGTTAATAATTAAAATTATAAATCAAATTAGTACAATAATCGGTTATGTTTTAGTTAGAATTGTACAGAATTTTAATTTTTATATTTTAATAATATATAAATAAGATAAACGCAGTTAGCCTTGTGTGTGTGTGTGTGTGTGTGTGTGTGTGTGTGTGTGTGTGCGCTGTGTATGTATGTGAACAGCATAGCAGAAATACAAAAGAAATCATAGAAAGTTGAAACTTGATATTCCGTTTAGGTATCACCATGGGATCTAACAGTTGGTTAACTGTCAAAATTCCTCAACCGGAAGTAACAGTTTACTGATTTTTTTGTTTTGTTTACTTTCTCTTAATCCTATTAAGAGGAAGTACTGTAATTGTGTCAAATTTTCGATATCGAGTTTTCACGGAAATATCCTCACCGGGGAAGTACCATTTTACAGTTTTTTTTTTTTTTTTTTTGGGGGGGGGGAGATGTGGGGTTGAGGTTTTCCTCTAAAGTGCTATTATAGTTGATTATACAATTCTATCATTCAAACAAAATTAATTAGAAATAAATAGAGGGTGGATATTCGGAGTTTCAAGAGAATTAGTAAACCGGAAGTGCGCTTTTACTGAATAGTTTTTTTTTTATTTTTAATTTTCGACGAATTTCATTAAATTTGCTATACAAACTATAAAATTTGTCAATTATAATTTTGAAAAACCGGAGTAAGAGAAAGTTGTGTGAGTATATCACAACAGATTTTTTTTTTTTTTTTTTTTACATATTTGTATTAAATTAATTGAAAATTTCTAATCATAAGATAGTATAAACAAAACAGAATAGTAATAAATAGTGCATTTGTTTGAGATTGCAAAATAAAAAGTATAAGAAGTGAGAAGCAGATATTATAGTGGAAGAATGTTTAGTAGAAAGTGAAGAGAAATAGAAGGAAATTGGGAAATATTGGATTGCTGGGTACAAACAATAGACGACAGAGGACATATGTCGAGCAGAGTAGGGCCTGAGTATTGACAAAGGACGAACAGAGCACACTAATAACAGTCTGTTATTAACTCAGCCCAATAGAGAGAGAGTCTCCTGTGCCATCACATGCCTATTATTTGCCTGTGGCATCCACCCCGTCCACCCATTTGTTTGACTTGCTGTGCCAAACCCAACAAAACCATCCTTCACACACATAATTTACTGTATCTGTTTCGTTGTATTTATTTATTGATGTAATTACATATATATTACATGCTAAACTTTTTATATAAATTTTTAATGTTTATAAAACAAATATTTAAAAAGATAATCTTATTTTACTACTTTTTCTTATAGCTATGAAAAAAAAAAAAAAAAATTCTGGTGTGAAACACTCACACATCTTTCTCTTACTCCAGTTCACAAAATATTAATTGAAAAATCTTATAATTTATGTACAAAATTAAATGATATTCGTCGAAACTGTTCAGTAAAAGCGCACTTCCGGTTTACTAATTTCTTGAATTTCGGAATTTTGGTTATATATTTATTTCCAATCAAGTTTGTTTGGATAATAGAATTGTACAATCAACTATGATAGCACTCTAAAGGAAGCTGTGACCCCACCCACCCCTAAAAGTGCCCTTAAATAAATTTTCCCAGAGAAATGTTTCAAATAAAAGTTGTAGACATTTGTATGTGTAGTTTATATAAGAAGTTTCAAGAAATAGTTGGAAACCATTTTGAGAAAATGGGCAAAACAAAAAAAAAAAAACGTTTAAATTATTAGTAAAGTGGTAATGTAATGTAAACAAAAACTTCCGGTCATCCGATTTATTTCAAACTCGTAATTTCATCAACATATTTAATTTCTAATTAACATTATTTAGATGACAGAATTGTCTAAAAAACTGAAACAACACTTTAGATAAAAACCTAACCCCCCCAACCCTCCCCTAAAAATTGTCCTAAGTTTTAGCTCTTTGTATGTTGTATGTGTAGTTGATATGCCAAGTTTAAAGGAAATTGTCTGAGCCATTTTAGAGAAAATCGCAAAAACGTAGAATAAATAAAAAAAAATAAAAAAAAAGCGACTAGTAAGGTGGTACTTCCGGTTGAGGAATTAGACAGATAACCTACTGTCAGCTGCTATGGTGATACCTAAACGGAATATCAAGTTTCAACTTTCTACGGTTTCTCGTTTTTTGAGCTATGCTGTTCACATACATACACAGACCATTTGATAAAAATCACATTTTTTGGACTCAGGGGACCTCAAAACGGATATTTCCGGTGAAAACTCGACATCGAAAATTTAACACTATTACAATACTTCCTCTTACTAGGAGTGAGAGAAAGTAATATAGCTATCAAGGACTTTAAAAATTGAGTTTACCATAAGAAAATATCAGTTTTCGGAACTTCCTCAATTCGCAAAACATGATTGGTATTTTTTTATACCTTTCTCCGTACTGCGTAAGAAGAAGTATTACGATTGCGTAAAACTTTTTAAAATGTCCACCAATGGAAATTCATTGTCGAATTTATCAGAGTATCAGAGTTAAAAAAAAATAAAAAAAAAAATCTGGTGTGAAACACTCACACAACTTTATCTTACGATTTAATTAATGAAAACCCCCTTCCCTCCAAACTACCTCTTGAATCTTCCTTTTATTTAATTATTATTATTTTTATTTTCTTTTACTCCTAGTAAGAGGAAGTATTGTAAGCGTACCAAATTTGCGATATCCGGTTTTCACCGGAAATATTCGTTTTGAGGTCTCGCGAGTCCAAAAAAAAAAGTGGTTTTTAGAAAATGTTCTGTGTGTGTTTGTGTATATTTATGTGAACAGTATAGCTCGAAAACGAAAAATCTGGTGTGAAACACTCGCACAACTTTCTCTTACTCCAGTTCTCAAAATTATGATTGACAAATTTTATAGTTTATGTACCAAATTTAATGAAATTTGTCGAAAACCCTAAAAAACTGTTGAGTAAAAGCGCACTTCCGGTTTACTAATTCTCTTGAAACTCGGAATTTTGGCCATCTATTTATTTCTAGTTAATTTTGTTTGTATGATAGAATTGTATAATCAACTATGATAGTACTTTAAAGGAAGCTGTAATCCCACCCCTCCCCTAAAATGAATTTTCCCAGAGAAATATTTTAAATAAAAGTTGCAGATCATTGTATGTGTAGTTTATATACGAAGTTTCTAGAAAATCATTGGAAGCATTTTTGAGAAAATCGCAAAAAAGTGAAAAAAAATCATTTAGTAAAAGTGGAAGTAAACCCGCACTTTCCGGTTATCCGATTTTTTTCACTCGGAATTTCAACAACATATTCAATTCTAATTAACATTATTTAGGTGATAGAATTGTTTAATAAATTGAAATAGCACTTTCGATGAAAACCTAACCCCACCCCTTCCCCATAAGTACCATTTAATGAATTTTCCCAGAGAAACGTTTCAAATAAAAGTTATAGCTCATTGTATGTGTAATTGATATATTAAGTTTGAAGAAAATCGTCTGGGCCATTTTTGAGAAAAACGCAAAAAAGTAAAAAAACCAACAAGTAAAGTGGTACTTCCGATGGAGGAATTTTGACAGATGACCCACTGTCAGATGCTATGGTGATACCTAAACGGAATATCAAGTTCCAACTTTCTACGGTTTTTCGTTTTTCAGCTATGCTGTTGACATACATACACACACACACAGACCATTTGATAGAAACCACCTTTTTGGACTCAGGGGACCTCAAAACGGATATTTCCGGTAAAAACTCGATATCGAAAAATTTGACCTATTACAATACTTCCTCTTACTGCATGTGTAAGAGAGAGCAAAAATCGTAGAAACTTCAAAGTTGATATATTCCCTGTTAAAATTCCTCAACGAACTACCACTTTACTGCATCATTTTTTTTTGCAATTTCTTCCAAAA
>JAAEAF010013583.1:0-99853 GCA_011037195.1 Triatoma infestans | reverse complement strand
AACCCTTTTCAAACAGCCAAAAATAATTTATTGGTTAGAAATCCAACGTTTCTACACTATACGTGCCATTTTCATAGGATAATATTCCTTTTTACATTACTGAAAAAATTGTTAACTATTATAATACAATGGTTATAAAATACATTTAATTCAAATAAATTTGTCCGAAATTAATTACCTTGAATACACTTCTTATCATGTATACTGAGGCTTCGTTAATTTATATTATTACAAAATTTTTGCCAAAACATTTAGTGTTGTTTTCCAAACAATATTTTTGTTGTATGTAGTTCATAAAAATTTATTATTTCTATACTTAGCCTCGTTCGTATATTTAGCCCACGTGGTTGTTGATATTTAAATATTAGTATTTTTATTGTTCCCATTATGGCCTATAATAATCAGATGTTCTTTTTTATTTGTATTCAAGGTAATTAATTTCGGACAAATTTATTTGAATTAAATGTATTTTATAACCATTGTATTATAATAGTTTAATAATTTTTTCAGTAATGTAAAAAGGAATATTATCCTATGAAAATGGCACGTAAAGTGCAGAAACGTTGGATTTCTAACCAATAACTTATTTTTGGCTGTTTGAAAAGGGCTCATTAATTATGAACCAAGTATCAAATAATAAAACACCATTTAAAACATAAAAATCAACTAAGATTATTGATAGGCTGATACAGTACCACAAAGACATGCATATATTTGGAAAAATTTAATTTATTATATTATTATTCATTACCTTTTTTTTTTTTTGGTTGACTGTTGTCTTAATTGAGCGGAGGCTATATAATTATTATGGCTATTGTTGGATGGAAGTGGGCATAATAACCAACAGGTTTATTATCCCACCCCAAAATTATAGATACTAATATTACAGATGATAATAATAATAATAATGTTATTATATTATTCCATAAGAGATGTTAAATATTTGTAATTCCTTCTAATTCAACGTGTTCAACTCGTCTATGGGTTAATAGCTTAGCACTTACCTTTTTAATTATTTATTAGTCTTCAACTATTGACAGGTTGAAAGTCCAATAAGATAATAAAAAGTGCACAAGCAGTAAAAATTTTGATAATTTGCTTCAACTATATTTTTTAATATACTATTTATATCTTCTCAATTTTTTTATTATGCTTTTCAAATTTTTGTAACTATGGAAACAGAAAAAAAAGAAAGAAAGTTTTTCAATTATATAAAATTTCACTGCTAACTTGAAAAAAAAATCTGTTTAATACCCCAACTATTAAATATCAACTGGTATTTAAAAAAAAAAAAAAATTACAAATACTGGTCCAGTAAAAAAAAATAAATAAATAAAAACTTTTTTTACTTCTATTATGACATTTTATCAACCTAAAACTTACTTTATAACTATATATGTAAACAATACACATATTTGGCGTTTTTAATAAAGCAAAATGTTGATTGGCTGGGCCAATGAAAAAAATAACTATGCAATTTAAAAACCATTTTAACTCCCAATCGCTTCTTAACTGATCCTGAAGAAGGACATGTGTAACCCATCTGTACAATTCATGGAATTGTTACTTCTTCACAAGCTAAATAATTCTGTAATACATTCAATCACGGGCTTTCACACAGATGCTCAGGCACCCTATAGGGTAATACGAAGAACACAGTTTAATAGAAAACATATAAAATATATCTTTTTATTAGAAGAAAGCAAATTTTGATATTTTATTTATTTTCTATCAACGGATACGAAAGTAAAATTCTGGCAAAAAAAAAATAGGTTTATTAGGAGGTTATCTGTCAAAATTCCTCCACCAAATGTACCACTTGACTGAATGTTTTTTTTGTTTTTTTTTTTTACTTTTTTGCAATTTTTTCAAAAATGGCTCCAAAAAATTTTCCTTCATACCTGATATATCAACTACACATACACATACACATGACAACAACTTTTACATAAAATTTTTCTCCAGAAAAATTCATTCAAGGGTACTTTTTGTGGATCGTTAGGGTTACACGGTTTCCTCTAAAGTGCTATTTCAGTTTATTATATAATTCTATCATCTAAATAATATTAATTAAATTTATATATGTTGCTGAAATTATGAGTATGAAAAAAAAAATCGGACGTCCGCAATGAGTTTTTTACTAAGAAGTATTTTTCAGTTTTCTGCTATTTTCTCTAAAACGACTCGCAACTATTTTGTTTAAACTTAGAATGTAAACTATACAAATAGAAACCTACAACTTTGATTTGAAATATTTCTACTAGTAAAGTCATTTAAAGGGGTTTTTGGGAGAGGGGTGGGTTTATGTTTTCCTCTAAACTGCTATCATAATTGTTGATTATACAATTCTACCATCCAAATAAAATTAATTAGAAATAAATAGATTGCCATAATTCTGAGTTTCAAGAAAATTAGTAAAACAGAAATGCATTTTTACTGAACAATTTTTGCAAATTTTTTTCCATATAAGCACAGACAAATTTCATTAAATTTGGTGTACTAATTATAAGATTTGTCAATTACAATTTTGAAAAATAGAGTAAGAGAATATTATGTGAGTGTTTCACACCAGTTTTTTTGCGGGGGGGGAGCAGTGAATTGCATGCGATTAGGAAAGAAACCATTGCCCCCCCCTCCCCGAGACTCTCAGGCAGACTGCCAGCCACTGTACAGTGTTCTCTGGCGACAGAACGCTGCCTGTTACCGGACAGTGAGCTGTAGAGGCTCCTAAGAAGAGAAAAAAATCTTATGGCATCATGCTGGATACGAACCCGGAACCTCCGCGTTGCTAGTCCAGCGCTTTACCACTGAGCTAATCCCTTCTCTAAATATTTAGTTACTATATGATATAGTTGTTTTAGTGTAGATGAGTTAATCTATATTTAAAGAAAGAAAATCTTTGGAACCACGTTCGAGAAAATCGCTAAAACGGGACAAATCTACTCATTCAAATTGATACTTCCGTTCGACCGTTTTGGACCAAAACCTTATGTATCCTGTGATACTACCTAAACGAAATATAAACCTTCAGCTTTCTGTGATTTTTAAATTATGCTGACTAAAATTCACAACAAACAGATTAATTTTTAAAAATTACTCTTTTCGATTTAGTGAAGCTCTAAAACTTAAGAGTGAGAATTCAGGTTCGAAAATCTGACTCTAATGCAATACTTTCTCTTACTTGCTCCAGTAAGAGAAAGTGAAATAAAAAGCTGGTATGAAACACTCACACGACTTTCTCTTACTGCAGTTTACAGAATTATAATTGATAGTTTCCTTAAACTTAGCATTTTTACTAAATTCTTTTTATGAGCTTCTTTAACTCAACTTTCTCGGAATTAAATGTCAAACAAAAGTGATATGTCTCTGTATATAGAAAAAATTTAATGTTCCCTCAGAGTTATTATGGCAAAATTGCAGAAAACAGAAAAAAAAATACTGTTCAATAAAACACATTTCCGGTTAATCGATTTTCATTGTACTAATTATTTAATTTTAATTATTAAATTTAATTCTAATTAATATGCTGCTTAGAACTATTAAGTCATATAAAGCCGAGAGATGTAGTTATCAAGAATGGTTTAAAAAAAAAAAAACAAAATTCACGATGTTGTGGGGCTGCAGGAGTTACCCGTTGATAGAACCTATAATAGTTTATTTTATCAAATACCAGTAGCTTCTATCAAGCAGAACATTATGCGATTTACATGGCATTAATCTCGGTGGGAGTCATTGAGGGCAACATAGCAATATGTTCAGACTCAATTAGTTCCCTTCTATCACTGAAACAGATGTATTCAAGACATACATTTGCGCAGAATATTCATGCTTCGATGTACAATATGAGAAATGAGGGAACAAACGCCATCTTTGTCTGGACACCGGGACACTCAGGAATAATAGGAAATGATGTTGCTGATTTGGCGGCAAAGGATGCAACAGTCATGGACGTTACGGTTGAAAGAAGTATGCCAGTGGATGTCATTCATGTTTTAAAAAGAAAAGTTCATCTAAGTTGGCACTATAAGTGGACCTCAGTGGGCGGGAACAAACTTAGAGAAATTAAAGAGATAGTAACACCTTGGGACATCAGTTATAAAGGAAATAGGAGGGAAAAGATAGTGATAGCTAGATTGAGAATCGGGTCATACTGGAATAACTCATGGGTATCTGATGAGTAGAGATGCAGCCCCTATATGTGATAATTTGCAATATACCCCTGACAGTGAAGCATATATTGCTAGGATCAAAGACATTTTCCGTGACAGCGTGCTTCATTTTGTGGTCACCGACCAGTTTCGGGCGTACACCCATCTTCATGAGGCGTGTGTCACATCGTGTGATAACAACAGACTTTGGATAACAGAGCAAATTCAGTTTACCAAACATCAGAGTAAACACTCGTAAATCTGAGGGTATAACTGCATTTGCTCTGTGCAAGTCGTTTTATCACACTGTGTGACAAACGCACGCCCGCAAACCGGTCAAATGACCACAAAATGAAGTAGGCTATCACGGAAAATGTCTCTGATGCTTGCCAGCTCTGCGGAACCAAGTACAACAATATATTGCTACACTGGGCGTTGTATTCTAGATGGAGAACACTGAACCGTATTCCAGAGAAATTATAGGATGCCCTTCGTAATGACCTAAACATTATTGATAGGCTGATACAGTACCAGAAAGACATGCATATATTTGGAAAAATTTTATTTAATATATTATTATTCATTACCTTTTTTTTTTTAGTTGACTGTTGTCTTAATTGACCGGAGGCAATATAGTTATTATAGCTACTGTTGGATGGAAGTGGGCATAATAACCAATAGGTTTATTGCCCCCCAGCGTAAAATTATAGATATTAATATAACAGATAACAATAATCTTATTACATTATTCCAAAAGAGATGTTAAATATTTGTAATTCCTTCCAATTTTTCGTGTTCAACTTGTCTATGGGTTAATATCTTAGCACTTACCTTTTTAATTATCTATTAATCTTCAACTAATAAAAGGTTTTAAGTCCAATAAGGAAATCAAAAGTGCACAAGCTGTATAAATTTCGGTAATTTGCTTCAACTATATTTTTTAATATAATATTTATATCTTCTCAAATTTTATATGCTTTACGATTTTTTTGTTACTATGGAAACAAAAAAAAAGAAAAGTTTTTTAATTATATAACATTTCACGGCTAACTTGAAAAAAAAAAAGTCTGTTTAATTCGGCAACTATTAAATATCAACTGGTATTTATAAAAAAAAAATTACAAATACTGGTCCATTAAAAATAAATAAAAACTTTTTTTCTTTCTATTTTTTTCATATTATGACATTCAATCAACCTAAAACTTACTGTATAACTATATATGTAAACAATAGATGCATTTGGCCGTTTTTATTAAAGCAGGCAAAATGTTGATTGGCTGGGGCCAATGAAAAAACTGGGGCCAATGAAAAAAATAACATTTTAACTCTCAATCGCTTCTTAACTGATCCTGAAGAAGGACATGTGTATCCCATCTGTATAAACTGATGGCATTGTTACTTCTTCACAAGCTAAATAATTCTGTAATACACTCAATCACTCGCTTTCACACAGATGCTCAGGCACCCTATAGGGTAGGTAATACGAAGAACAGTTTAATAGAAAACGTAAAAAACATATCTTTTTATCTGAACAAAACAAAATGCATTAACTTAAAGGATGAACATTAGACACATAAACCAGATAACCAGACTTCTAGAGAGAATACTAACTAGAAATAATAACATTAGAGGCAGTTGAGCTCCGGTATTTTCAGCCTACTAGGCTCTATTTATCAGAATAAATAGTAATTATGTTAATTACAGTTACCTTATATTAAATAGCTTATCCTAATTACAAAACAGTCCTAAACAAAAGATACATTTAAGATATAGTATTTTAGCTCATCCTCAACCTGGCCACCACACCTTATAGGGTTATCGCCCTACAGTGTGATATGATGATGCCTTTCCCCACTACTGCTACTTTCTCCTACTGGTGCTTGACCCCACTCTTTCATTCGTCTCTGGTCCCCACTTAAACGCATCACTCTCTCGCCCTCTCTATACCTAGCCGTGATTCCTACTTTCTATTCTGTTCCCTTTAGATCTTTTTTTTTCTTATTTTGCATAAATGAAAGATAAACTGCCATGGTTTCTAGATTTTAAAAAATTCTTTCGAGACTATAATTGTTGCAATGATTCATAATTATATATATATAAAACTTAATTTATATTAACAAACTAATATTTTAAAATTACAATTTAAATTTATTTTCAACATGATAAACCAAAAACAGAGAGCATTAAGCTTTTTGAAGAAGCTTTTAAACTTTTTTAAACTTAAAAGATCACAAAACAAATATTTTTATTCAAAATATATATGTACCATTATTAAGTCATGCAATCATTAATGTATCAATTAGTCATGGTCGCTAACCTCATTAATAAACAGAATAATATACAGATTTCTCTATTTTTGTAATGTGGAATTTCCATACCACATAGCGGATACGTTGCTCGGTGTTTATGTATATGTATTTTTTTAAAGATTTGCTCGCTTTCATGTTTACCGCAGTGCATGCGTTCGTATTTAGATGTTTAATGTGGCTGGTGGGGTATCTGAAGTCAGCTGGACTGGTTTAAGTTAGGATTTTTTGGATTCTATCGAGCCCTAGACAAGTGAAATAGTATCTGAAATGAGTGAGTTAATGACAAATTCAGATGGCTTTGAAAATGTTGATAGTGAAAATATTGAAGAGTGGTTAGAACAAGTTTCATGTGATAGAGGTTTTCAAATAATGAGTGACACGGATATTATTTCCGATCTCATTCAACCAGAAGAGCAAGAGAATGAAGCTCAAAATGGAGAAGAAGAAATTATTAATCGCATTAGTCACAACACGGCCCTGAATTTTGTTGACACTTTGTTGGAGTACCGACAAATGGGAATTCGAGTATACGACATAATAGCTCTTAGAAAAATACGAACTGATATTAAAAAAATCATTAAAAGATTCCTGCAAACAAACCAAAATCACAGATTTTCTCAATAATAATGAGCATTGAACATGTTAAAATAATTGTCTGCCTTAGAAATGTATATGTTGTATTTTAGAAACATAGGGAAGGGATTAGCCTAGTGGTTAGCGCACTGGACTCCCACGCGGAGGACCGCGTTTCGAGTCCAGCTGTGCTGCCCTTAGATTTTTTTGTCTTCCTAGAAGCCTCTTCATTTCACTGTCCGGTGATGGCCAGTGTTGTCTGTAATAAGTGAACACGTCCGGAGACCGGCAGTGTACTGAGAAGATTCCAGGCGCCCATGACCATAGATGTTGACGCGTCTTAAATTAAAAAAAAGAAAAGAAAAAAATGACACTGAGTGTATTAACTGAATTTGCTCTGTGCAAGTCTATGTTTATCACACTGTTTTGACAAAAATATCCTGGATGATGGGCGAACACCCGAAACCGGTCGATGACCACAAAAAGAGGCAGGTTTATCACGGAAAATATCTCTGATGCTTTCCAGCTCTACGGAACCAACCACAACAACTATGAAAGAATTTTGAGTGGATCTTTGAAACATTAACAGTTACTCTCAGATAGAAATAAATAAAAAAAAGGAAAATTAAATGTTACTAGTTTCTAATGAATAATAAAAATCAAAGATATTTTCCGTGGTCATCGACCGGTTTCGAGCGTTCCACCCAATTATCAGGATGTTTTTTGTCAAAAAAGTAAGATAACATAGAGTTGCACAGAGGAAATTTAGTTGATATACAAATTACTTAACTAAAAAAAAAACAGTATATCAACTAAATTTACTCTGTGCAAAGAGTATGTTATCACACTGTTTTGACAAACAAAAAAAAAGCATCCTGGATGATGGGCGAACACCTGAAAAACTTTCGATGACCACAAAAAGGAGCAGGCTATCCACGGATGCTGCTCTGATGCTTTCCATCTCTATGGAACCAAGCACAACGAATAATAATAAACAAATTCCAAATTTACGGCTCAAGTGACCGTATTAATTTCATCATTGAAGAAATGCATTATTTAACCTTTTTAAAACTTGCCAACACTTTCCATATTACTTGAAGAATTGATAAAATAAAATAAATATACAAAAATCTATATTACTTAACCTTAAAATCGTTCATAATTTATTAGATAATATGTCCCATTGATAGTTCCAGTATATATATATATATATAAACCTGAGGAGAGTTTGTTCCATCGTGACGTGCGTATGTAGATACTGTTTTTATGTAAATACGGTAAAAGGTTTGTTTACCTTAAATGGTAATGTTGTGCAGACACAGTTTGAATATAAACTTGGGCCATTATTCTGCTTTCAATTTATTTTTCATAATTTTATTAAAAATCATATTGTTTTGGACTAAAAATGAATTAAAAAATTTTTTTTTTTTTTTTTTCACACAATTGATCGAGGTAACAACAATTAGGAGGGGAACAAATTCTGGTGTGAAACACTCACACTTTTTTTTTTTTTAATAACTGTTTGAGGAAGTATTACAAAATTGAATTTTTACCGGAAATAATATGTTATGGAGGTCCCCTGAGTCTGAAAAATTGATCTCTGTGTGAGTCAGCATAACACAAAAATGTAAAAGTGTAATAAGCAGTAACATGATTATTTCATTTATGTTCTATCAACAGACACGAAAGTAAAATTCTGTCCAAAATTCAGTCAGACCGGACATTATCACTTTATATAATAAATTTTTCAATTTCTTTTTTTCGAGTGTCCCAAAAAACATCTCTAACGATTTTCTTTGAAACTAGGTATATTAATTAATTAATCATATAAAGAATAACAACTTTTGTTCATAATAATAATAATTTTTTTTTGTATTTTAACTTTCTCTTACTCCTAGTAAATGTAGATTGATGTAGAGGATTATTGCACTGCAACCTGAAACAGTGAGCTGTAAGAGGCTCCTAGGAAGAAAAAAAAATCTAAGGGCAGCTGCTGGATTCGAACCCGGGACCTCCGCGTTGCTAGTCCAGCGTGCTACCACTTAGCTAATCCCTTACTTCTCCCTTGGGTTACGCCAATTAACTAGGGACGGAGATCCTAGCTTGTGTACTGTGTTTATCCTTGTAAAATAGTTTCAAGTGTATTGTGTACTGTTCTGACGAAGTGCTTGGAGTACCGAGCTGTGATAACCCGTTGGGTCGCTACTCCTCAAGTAACTGCATGCAACAGAAACCCCTTGCTGGCTTACTTCTAGTAAGAGGAAGCACTATAATCGTGTCAAATTTTCGATATCAAGTTTTCACTGGAAATATCCATCCGTGGAGGTTATCTGTCAAAATTCCTCAACCAAATGTACCACTTTAGTGAATGTTTTTTTTTTTACTTTTTTGCGATTTTCTCAAAAAATAGTTCCAAAAAATTTTCCTTCAAACCTAATATATCAACTACACAAACACACACACACACACAACTACAACTTTTACATAAAATTATTCTCCAGGAAAATTCATTTAAGGGTACTTTTTGTGGAGGGGTTAGGGTTACGGTTTCCTTTAAAGTGCTATTTCAGTTTATTATATAATTATATCATCTAAATAATATTAATTAGAATTATATAATATGTTACTGAAATTATGAGTTTGAAAAAAAAATCGGCCGACCGGAAGTGAGTTTTTTATTGAGAAGTATTTTTTCAGTTTTCTGCTATTTTCTCTAAAACGACTCGCAAATATTTTGTTTAAACTTGGAATGTAAACTACACATATAGAAACCTACAACATTGATTTGAAACATTTCTACTATAAGTCATATACTTAAAGTCATTTAAAGGGGTTATTTGGGAAAGGGGTGGGTTTATGTTTTCCTCTAACCTGCTATCATAATTGTTGATTATACAATTCTACCATTCAAATAAAATTAATTAGAAATAAATAGATAAATAAAATTCTAAGTTTCAAGAAAATTAGTAAAATGGAAATGCATTTTTACTGAACAGTTTTTGCAATTTTTTTTTTTTTTCATAAAAACACCGACTAATTTCATTAAATTTTGTGTACTAATTATAAGATTTGTCAATTACAATTTTGAAAACTAGAGTAAAAGAATGTTGTAGAGTTGTTGAAGAGTTTCCTTAAGTTTTTTGGGGAGCGGGGATATGCAATGCGATCTGAAAGAGCACTGTACAGTGTTCTCTGGCTACAGAACGCTGCCTGTTGCCGGACAGTGAGCTGTAGAGGCTCCTAAGAAGAGAAAAAAATCTTATGGCAGCATGCTGGATACGAACCCGGAACCTCCGCGTTGCTAGTCCAGCGCTTTACCACTGAGCTAATCCCTTCTCTAAATATTTAGTTACTATATGATATAGTTGTTTTAGTGTAGATGAGTTAATCTATATTTAAAGAAAGAAAATCTTTGGAACCACGTTCGAGAAAATCGCTAAAACGGGACAAATCTACTCATTCAAATTGATACTTCCGTTCGACCGTTTTGGACCAAAACCTTATGTATCCTGTGATACTACCTAAACGAAATATAAACCTTCAGCTTTCTGTGATTTTTAAATTATGCTGACTAAAATTCACAACAAACAGATTAATTTTTAAAAATTCTCTTTTCGATTTAGTGAAGCTCTAAAACTTAGAGTGAGAATTCAGGTTCGAAAATCTGACTCTAATGCAATACTTTCTCTTACTTGCTCCAGTAAGAGAAAGTGAAATAAAAAGCTGGTATGAAACACTCACACGACTTTCTCTTACTGCAGTTTACAGAATTATAATTGATAAAGTTTCCTTAAACTTAGCATTTTTACTAAATTCTTTTTATGAGCTTCTTTAACTCAACTTTCTCGGAATTAAATGTCAAACAAAAGTGATATGTCTCTGTATATATAGTTAATAGAACAAATTTAATTTAATCCGTCAGAGTTATTATGGAAAAAATCCTAGAAAACTGAGAGATTAAACTTTATCCCATCCTTCCTCCAAAAGTTCCCTTAAATTAGATTTTTCCCGGAGAAATATTTCAAATAAAAGTTTTAGCTCTTTTTATGTATAATTTGATATATAAAGTTTAAAAGAATATCTTTGTTACCGTTTTTGAGAAAATCACAAAAAACTGAAAAAAAAAAAACATTCAGTAAAGTGGCAATTCCGGTTAAACTATATTTGTGAAAAGCTTATTCTCAGGTCGGCTGGTAGGTAGCATTTTAATCAAATATTAAGTTTGAACATTCTGCAATTTTTCCATTTTTGAGATAAGCTATCCCACACATGCACACAGACCAATTGCTATAAACCATTGTTTTGGTGTTAGGGGATCTCAAAACGGATATATCCGGTGAAAAGTCAATTTCGATAATTTGACACGATTACAATACTTCATCCTAAAGTAATAACCTTATCCTTTGGCATATTTTATAACAATTAACAAATTAATTAACAATAGAAATAATTAAGTATATATAGATATAACAATGAATGAGGTGAGTAAATACCATATTACACTTATACTATAAATTAATTTAAATATATATCCGGCAAAGTACGAATCTTAGGTATTGTATAGAATACCTAGGCAAACTACGTTAGGCAAACTAAGAAATATCCTTTTTATTTCATACTGGGCTAGGAATTTTAAACATTGCCTAGGCATTCTATAGAGTGTCTACGTCGTTTTAGGCAAAGTATGGAAAGACTTAAAAACAATATGGCCTACTTATTTATGGACATATATAATTATGGCCTAGTTATTGCTGCTATTTTACCAAAGGAATGCTACTATTTGTGGCCTTTTGCAATGATATTATTATTAGTAATCATATATCACATTATATTATTTTCTTTCAAGATCTATAAATTCTTCTATATAAATAATATTAATCAATGCGACATTTGCTACATCATTTCCAGTAACATAATTTTACTTAAACAGATTTATTTTTTGATCCCCTCCGCGTATGTGTTACTCTTCTCGACTACCATTCATCTTGCATGTCCTCTCATGCGTTACATAGCTGCTGCTGCGGTCGTGTAAGTGGAAACAATCACGGTGGGAGAACCAAAGGGAATCAAAACAAATCGCACCAAGGATACTATGTTCCTCAGTTTCTGACCATTCTCTGATCCATTGACTGCTTAAAAACTTAAACACTATTGTAAACATACTATACCATCTAATCTCCTCTGCATGTGGTCACTGGTTTTGGTTGGTTTTCCTTAGCTTATAGGTATATTTAAGATCTCATTGGTATATTTAAATGAATTACTCCTACATTATGAGGATTTTTATCCATCTCTACAATCGACGTTAGAACTAACGAAAATGACATAATCGCTCTAGCTGTAGGGAGAAGGTAACTTTGCCGGCTTCCTTATAAAGTAGAAATTGGGGTAAATTCTAGACATTGCCTAACGTTTTCAGGTAATGTTTATATCATTTACAGTATTATATATATATAAAAGTATATAAGTTATATATACTATATAAGTATATATATATACTTATAGAATGGGGCTTCTCTTTTATATATAAAGGGAGATTATCAGGAGCTTGAAGGTTGCAAATTGTCAACTGAAATTTTGTGTGTACTTTACCTTAGTAAACAATTCAAAATGGTCGAAATATTCTTAGTTGACTTATAATTCTTAAATAAGATTCTCCCATTCCTAGCGAATATATGTTCATAAATGCAATTCAGATTAAATTTAAAATTCAAAGAGGAATTAATATCGGAGACACTTCATGACTTTTAATTTAAATAGACATTAATCTATGATCTAATTGTGTGAACCAATTAAATTTAAAAACAGCTCACTTATACAATTTTAAACTTCTCAAGACTTGCTAACAAATTTTCGGTAATCTGTTCTCACCCAACGTAGCAACAACCTTGACGATCAGCGGGATGCATTCGCTTTAAAAACTCCACTTCAATGGATTCTAATCTTATTTTTAACCAGACTAAATGGTTAGGTATGTTCGACGGCTAATGATATAAGTTATTAAAATATTGCAACTGTACAACTTCCAACTTCCGACAATATAGGTGGACACAAATTTCAGCCAGGGAAGAGATTAGCTCAGTGGTTAGCACGCTGGACTAGCAATGCGGAGGTCCCAGATTCGAGACCTTAGATTTTATCTTCATAGGACCCTCTATAGCTCACTGTCCGGTGATGGACAGAAAGTGGTTGTCTGCAAAGAAAGCACACTGTCCGGTCAGCAGAGCTCCCAGATGCGATTTTCTAAATCCTTCTGAAACTGAAATTCCCCCAAATTTGAGCTCAAATCCCCCAAGTTTAAAATTTGCCATGAAGTTTAGGTATTTACAAATTGAAAAAGACTGGATAATCAAAAATCTTTTTCGTGCAGATTACAGAAGTAGTTGATTAAAACTGTGGTATAAAATGTGTATTTTGATTAAATAATAATAAATTTGTGGACATAATATAGGAACGTGTGTTATAAATAATTAACTTCACAAGAAAAAGAAACGTTTGAAACTTTGGTTTGAAATGCGTCAGTCACTTACCACTGCAGGTCTTTTATAGACTTGCCTACAAGGGAATTACTTGAATTGTTTTAACGGAAACTGGTATTATACCAGAAATGAAATTTGATTCTTGTAAATCCCTGCCCATGGTCTGCAAATTGTTAAATTTTAGCAGTCAAATGTCAAATGTATACAGAATAGTAAACCGAAATATGCTATTGATCAATAGAGGGCGCTGAAATAAAACATAATCTTTTTTTTTTTTTAAAGAAATTATATATTTTTATATACATTCACTAAGTCAGACGAATCTAATTTACCACTTAAATAAAAAATACCCCAAACATCCTTCCCGAATTTTTTCATTTCCCCAAAAATTCCCCCCACAGGCTTGCACAGAGCAAAATCAGTTTATACTCTTGAGTGTATATAAACTGTGGAGTGTATAAACTGATTTTGCTCTAAGCAAGTCTGTTTTATCAAGGGCGAACGCCCGAAATTTGTCAGTGACTACAAAATGAAGCAGGCTATCACGGAAAATATATCTCGATATTTTACTTGATTGCTCTCTTTTGGATTCCATCAGAGCCGTCCTTAATCGCAACATAGTCCTAAGTGTTAATCCCTGGCCTCCACCTCATCTACATCTCTTAATAGAATGTCAACATATATAATGTTTTGACTTGGATAAATTAGTGACATGATGTATTTTGAGGATTTCCTGTTTCAAAAGAAATTACTGCCACTCATTAACCACATAACTATGTTTTTAAATGTAAATAAATGCTACAGAGAAAGGGAAAAAACACAATCACTAAAAAACAACTTCTCTTACAGCAGTTTGATGTTGATGTGTAAATGGAGAGGCTATAAAGCCAAATCCACGGTGTCCTAAAAGCTCCCTTACAACCCTTAAGAGGATGTAAAAATGTCTGATGCATTCTACTTAGAAGTTGTAGAATGTACTGAAGGAAAGACGTGTCATAGATTATTTCACCCCAGATTTTTTTTGAAGTAAATTAAATGTCTGCTGGAAATTTAGGGTTTGATGAATGCAATATGGGTGTAGTTACCATAGTTTCAACCAAAACAAAACCATTGAACAACCGAAGAATTTCTTATATGAAAACTTATAAAAAGCCCTCTTATAGCAAGGGTATTTAAGCTGTTCCTGAACGGTTTCGGATTCTCATCCATCGTCAGAGTAGGGCCAGTATAAAATCCGAGAATGTGAAAATGTCTACTTAAAAATTGAGGAAGGCATTGAAGATAAGCCTCCTGACTGTTTCACACCAAATTTCCTTTAAAGGAAGTTTTAAATTGACTGCTGGGGGTGTAGTTACCATAGTTTCAACCAAAACAAAACCATTGAACAACCGAAGAATTTCTTATAAATGAAAACTTATAAAAAGCCCTCTTATAGCAAGGATATTTAAGCTGTTCCTGAACGGTTTCGGATTCTCATCCATCGTCAGAGTAGGGCCAGTATAAAATCCGAGAATGTAAAAATGTCTACTTAAAAATTGAGGAAGGCATTGAAGATAAGCCTCCTGACTGTTTCACACCAAATTTCTTTTGAAGGAAGTTTTAAATTGCCTGCTGGAAAGTCAGTAATTAACGCAATATGGGTTATCGTAGTCAGTGATTAACGCAATATGGGTTATCGTAGTTTCCATAAAATAAGTGTTAATAATCAAAAATTTCTTATCAAGTAACAAACAATATAATAAAGAAAAATAT
This sequence comes from Triatoma infestans, assembly GCA_011037195.1. Taxonomy (NCBI): domain Eukaryota; kingdom Metazoa; phylum Arthropoda; class Insecta; order Hemiptera; family Reduviidae; genus Triatoma; species Triatoma infestans. Next base: position 84,592 of record JAAEAF010013583.1, on the reverse strand, counting down.
TAAGCTTATCGCATACTTTAAATGGAATGGATTTTTTTTGATAAAGAAAAATTGATTTTGTAATCTAATTTTTTTTAATTTTTGCCATTAATAGTGCAAATATATAGTAATGTTGGAAGCCTGTAGCTAACTCTTAGCACGCCCATAACCCCTTCCGCTAATCAGTAGTGTTCCCCGCCCCAGTACAATCCTTATGACTAATACATTGTCCTTACATGTGCACAAGTTAAAAAGCTTACTCATTTATTTGTATGATATTAGTATTGTGTGACGGTAATTTTTGTTTTGTTCTTTAGTTTCATTTAGTGAGATGGCATCTACGCTTAGTGAATTTAAATCATATTCTGGTATAGGAAAAATGTCTCATGATGAAAAAGAAGAGTTGAGAGAGCAATTCACAAACGTATGTAAAGTGCCGATATTTATTAAAATTTTTCGTTTTGTATACTATAGGTTACAAATTTGCCCATGTGTTATTAATTAGCAAAATGTGTTACTGATGAGGTTTTTATTAATTTACTTTGCTGGTAAATCATTTTCGTTTAGAAAAGTAGGGTTAGGTTTTAGTTGTAATACAATAATATTTCTAATTTTTATAAATTTTTTATTTTCTTTTAGTTTGCTAGGGTCAGAATGGACAAGTTTAAACCAGTAACTAAATGTTTTGTCCACCTGTTAAATTTGTTCAAACGCTGTAATATTTTATAAACATCTTTTGTTTTCCTCTTGTTAAATCTTGCTGGCGTAGCATTTTTATTTATATATTTTTTTTAATATCCTTATTTTATGTGTATAGATAGATAAGAATGGGGACGGATATATTGACCTATCCGAGTTGAAAACAGCCCTGGAATTATGCGGTTTTAAGATACCTGGTTGGAGAGTTCGTAGGATGATCGAAGATTATGATTCAGCCAGTACTCAACATCAAGGCATGCTGTCGTTCGATGAGTTTGAAAAAGTAATTTTTATTCATTAATTTTCTTTTCTAAAAATGATAAAATACTTGATTAAGTTGGAAAGAAACACTTATTCTCACAAAAATTGTTATAAACATAAGATTTTTAGAAGTATTTTTTTAACAGTAAGTTTATTGCTTCATAAAATTCAACAATATCTGAATGATGAGTCATATTAAGAAAGTATAAAAGTTTATATGCTATTGATAATAATTGTTTTCCATAAAATTAGCTTAGATAAATTTCTTGAATCACATATTAGCCCGATTTTTTTTTTTTTTTATTATTTCATTTACTTTGTAGCTCTGTTTGCCTATTAAAAAAATTAAAGCCCACATGATGAACGAAATGCAAGAATAATGCGCCAATCTTACTTATTTTTTCTTTTTTTTAATAATTAATTAGTGAATTATTTATCAAGCCTAATTATACTTATTTTAAAATTATGTTATAAACCTTCATGTTCACGCGTTTTACGTTTATGGTTAAGTAAATTGTATTAAGTGGTATGAATATAATAATTTGGCATGGTGTATGAGGCCTATGAAAATGACTACTTATTGCTGTAAAATCTAAGTGTTTTTGGCATCAAAGAACTATTAGGGACTCATATTACAATTTCATTTGATTTTGTCTTGAAGTACTGGAAAACAAGGGAAACCTTTGTCCGGTCCGTTTTTTTGAGAAAAGCAAAAGTTGCTATTGAATAATTATTGTTATAAATCATAATTTTAATATGATTACTATTTATTACTTTATCTTATTCTTGTTTTTTAAATTTTATCTTTAACTATAGTCAAATAGACTTTTAGTTTAGTAAACAAACAGAATAATCAACAAAATAAAAACAATAGAAAAATATAATGATTTATTGTTTCATTAAAACATTAAATAAGTAAGTTTCGCAAAAGAAATGGTTAAAATGTGTATCCTTCGCTGTAATAGACATTCATGCCCTCTACAGAGTGAGCTCCTTAATTTTTAACAAACACCCGGAGTTATCCTTTACTTCATCGAAAGCGTCTTCGATGCGCTAACGGAGTTGATTGTTATCAAAACCTTGGAGGTACACAATTTATATGTCCTACATAGATAAAAGTCCATCGGATTTAAGTCAGGATACCTGACGGGCCCTGTTACTGGTCCCCAACGTCTTATTCTGCTGTAGCCAATATTTTTTACGATATTTAGAGAAACATTTAGCAATAGAGGTAAATTATTGGTTATAAACGGCGCCTTTCAGTCGTCTTGGCTGGGAGAAAGAAAGCGCCATTAATGTCGCCGATTATTCCACCCCACATATTGAGAAAAAAAAAATTGGTGATACCTTGATTGAATAACAGCGTGTGAATTCTCGACTTGCCAAAAATGACAGTTGTGCAAATTTCGTATTCCTTTTCTGATAAATCCTACATCATCGCTAAAATAAAAGAAAAATGAGGTATGGTTGCTTGCACATTTCACCAACAACCAATTGTTGAATGATATCCGTGGTGCAAAGTTTATTACAGCATGTGCTTGAACGCGCTGGAGATGATACGTGTAAAGCAGGTAAGGCCTTAAGTTCAGACAGTTCTATGATTAACACCTTCCATCAAAGAAATTCTACTTGTGCTAAAACTAGGAATTTTTTTTTCTATTTGATTAAGTACATGGATCTTCAAGCGCAGGAGTTTGCGTTTGTAGGTCTACCACGATCCCCTGTTAAACTTTTAAAACTTTCAATTTCTTTTAAATTAAAACGAATTTTTTAGAACCTTTTTTTCTCTGTGTAGACATCGGTTAGGAAAACGCTCTGTCTAAAGCCACCTTGCTTCAGATCGATTACTTTTCGCGGCACCATACATTAAATGCATGTCTGCCATTTCCTCATTCAATAACTTTCTATTTTACTATTCACTAAAAATGAACTACTTAGCTCGCTACCAGAAAAAGAAAAATTACAAATATGGAGTTAAGACAAAGCAGAGAGTTAAATAACAGAAGCATTATAGATTACATTAATTAAACTGTCTGTTGTGTCTCAACTCCATATTTGTAATGTTTCTGTTTTTTTTTATTTGTTTTTTGATGTTTTTTTTTTCTTTTTTATGAAGATCCTGAGGAAGGACACCAAAGATGTCCGAAACGTCGATAAATAAACTTTAAAGTTAAAAAGTTTTACATCTTGGCCCCAACCTACATTTTGTTTGTTTTATTAACAATGGCCAAACGTAACTATTGTTTATATTGATTAGTATTAATTGTTTAGTTGTTTATTCTATTGTTTCCTTAACTAAAATCTACTTGATTATGGTTAAAGATAAAACAAAAAAAACGAAAATAAGATAAAGATACGATTTATAATAATAATAATACAATTTCTACACAAATATGGCTGTAACTTGAATACAGCTGATTAACGCACATATGATTATAGCACCTTTTTTTGTTCATTTTTATGTCACCTCAATAGTAGTGGCTCATACTTTATTTACACCCTGTAACAGTGTTATCGCAATTTCCAAATCTACGATTGAAATCTCCGCAAATAATGTTTACATTATATTCCTTTGAAATGGTTTCAAAAATGAAAGTATGTAATTAACTGAATATATTTATCGAAAGAGAATTTTCCCCAATTAGAATTAGAATTAGAATGCTGCAGGGGGGGGGACTAAGACCCAGGCACCGCAGCCTCCCAGTGAGGCTTATTGTGCCAACCCCTAAAACCTAGTAGCGGAAGCCCCCCCTCTTCATGAGGTCCAGAACCTTCCCTACCAGTCCCTCCTGGAGCACGATTTCCTCCGGTCTCAGCGTGCCGAAGATCTCGTACCTCAGTCTAGCGATTGCAACACAATCAAACAACAGGTGAGAGGCCGTCTCTTCCTCCTCCTGACATAGCCTGCACAAGGGCTCTGCGTCCAACAACCCCACCTTGTGCAGATGCTTTCTGAACCTGCCATGCCCAGTAAACAGGCCCGTTATCAGAGAAATCTGATACCTGCTTAACCCCAGGATGTGTCTGGTTCTTTTATCACACAGCTCTGGCATAGCCGTCTTGCCGTGTTTTCCTCCAGTACTCAGCCTCCAGTATCGGTTATGTTCCCTCCGAGTCCAATCTCTCAGAGCCGCTCTTACCATACTTTTGGCCACCCCTAGAGCAGGTTCCGGTCCAGGGAAGGGAGTATTCGCTCCCTCCCTGGCCAGTTGGTCGGCTATCTCATTTCCCATAATCCCCTTATGCCCGGGCACCCATATTAGCCGCACTTTATTGTGCCGGGCTAATGTCTCCAGGGAGTCTCTGCACTCCCTGACCAAAGGGGAGATGATTCTGAACGCCCGAAGAGCATTCAGCGCCGCCTGGCTGTCCGAGAAGATGCATATCTCTCTATTTCTAGAGTCCATGCGCAGGTTCTCCTCAGCGCAGATCTTTATTGCATAAATCTCAGCCTGGAACACTGTGGAGTATCCCCCGAGAGGCCTCGCAATGCGTACCTTCGGTTTGACCCCATAGATCCCGGCTCCAGTTCCGCAGGCCATTTTGGACCCATCCGTAAACCAGGATCCCCCAATCCGGCCCCGTTTCTCCCAGCTTTTAGCCCACTCCGATCGTGACGTTATTATCACCTGAAATGGGAGCTCAAAGTGGAACGTTGGACAACTCACCTCCCCAACCATCCTAAGGATAGGGCCAGGGTCTACCTTCTGAGTGATGTCCAAGTGCCTGGCTAGGGAGCTTATATGCTTCTATTGGCCATTGTTCATTAGCCTGTACGCACTGGCTCTCGCCTCCGCCTGTATCAACAGATGAAGAGGAGGCAACCCCAGTAGGACCTCTAATGCAGTCGTCGGAGTACTACAAAACGCCCCCGAGATCAGCATACACGCCAGTCTTTGAACCCCAGAGAGGCTTTTCCTCGCGCCTTGCTGTTCCGTTTTCGGCCACCAAACCACTGGCCCGTAAGTCAGGACAGGTATGATGGTCCGCTTGTAGAGCCAGTGGGCCATTTTTGGGGAAAGTCCCCATGTTTTTCCACAAGCTCTAGTGACTCCACAGAGAGACTTTTTCGCTTTCTGTGTTACATACTGAAGATGTGCTCCCCAGGTGAGCTTGGCGTCCAACATGATCCCCAAGTATTTCACCTGTCCACACACATCTAGAGTTCTTCCGAAGAAGTTCAATGTTCTGAAACAGTCCACGTTCCTTCTTCTGGTAAATGGAACCAAGGTGGTCTTGGAGGGGTTGACCATCAGGTCGACCCTTCCGCACCACCCCTCCACCACTCGCAGGGCATCCTGTAGTAGCTCACTAACAACAGTTTCGTGTCTGCCCCTGACCACCACCACCACATCATCCGCATAGCCAAGGACAGAACAACCCCTGCGATCAAGCTCCACAAGAAGTTCGTCTACAACCATGCACCACAAGAGGGGAGACAAGACTCCCCCTTGAGGGCATCCCCTTGTAGCCGTAGTCTCAAGCGTCTCCTCATAGAGGCTAGCTAAGATCTTTCTAGTTCTGAGCACGCTGCCAATCCACCCGGTAATGGTCCGATTCACCCCGTGCCTTTCCAAAGCTAGTGTGATCGAGCTGTAGGTCGTGTTGCTGAAGGCACCCTCAATGTCCAGAAACACTCCTGCAGCCACCTCCCTGCCGTATACTGCCGCCTCCAATTCTCCAACAAGGGAGTGGAGGGCCGTCTCGCAGGATTTACCCCTCTGGTAGGCATGCTGATTGACATGCAGGGGCCGCAGTTGAAGCACCGTTCCCCTGATGTACAGATCCACCAGTTTCTCCAGCACTTTCATCATGAATGAGGAAAGGCTGATCGGCCTAAAGTCCTTAGCCTGGGTATGAGTTCTCTTCCCAGGCTTCGGAATAAAGACAATTCTTACAGGCCTCCATACCGATGGAATATGGTTAAGGGCCACACTTGCCCTCATTACCCTGCAGAGTATCGGAGTAAGGATATCACTTCCCTGTTGCAATAAAGCGGGAAGAATACCATCAGGCCCCGGCGACTTGTAGGGCTTAAAATGTTGTATCGCCACTTAATCTTATTAAATGTGACACATTCTTTGGCCGCGGTCCAATCCCCCCTGGATCCGGGCCTACCCCCTGGATCCATTCGTGATTCATCCCGCGGACCTACCGAGGTCACTATAGAGCCAGGGAAGTGCACCTGGACCATATGCTCCAGTGTATCCCTTCCCGCCTCCGTAAAGTCGCCGTCAGGTTTCCTGATTGTTCCCAACGGATTTGTCGGTACCCTTGAAAGTATTCTGTGAAGTCTAGCCCCTTCGGAGGTCGTTGCTACCTCCTCGCACAGCTTCCTCCACGAGTCCTTTTTAGCTTTCCTAATAGCTAAATTGTAAGAGGTGAGGGCCTCACGGTACTCCTTCCATGTACCCCTCCTCTTCGCCGCGTTGAACAGTCTTCTCGCTCTAGCGCGGAGGCCTGCCAGCTGGTCATTCCACCAGCTGACTCCTCTGGTGGATGTACGCACCACTTCCGCGCAATTGTCCCGGAAAGCATCCAAGATTACTCGCTGCAGTTGATCCGCAGCGTCCTCGATGTCATTCAGGGTCTTAAAAGAGCGTTTGACTGAACCGATGTTATGGCTGAGATCCCGCCTATATGAGTCCCAGTCTGTTCGCCTGGGATTCCTGAAGGCCCGAGTTTCCCTGCAGTTGGCCAGGATATCAAACCTAATATACATGTGGTCCGACAGTGAGGGTTCCTGGGACACATGCCAGTCTCTTACCAGGGTCGAAATAAAGTTAGTCCCTAAGGTGAGATCGATCACCTCTCTGCGATTAATATTGCAGAAAGTTGCATCTTCTCCTTCATTTATAATGCTTAGTTTACTAGACAAAATAAAATCAAGGAGTGACTTACCTCTGTTATTGGTGTCGGAGCTTCCCCACACAGTATTGTGCGAGTTCGCATCGCATCCAATTATACGCTGCAGGCCATGTACCCTGCACCAGGTGACCAGCTTTCTCAACTCTTCTGACGGTGGCGACGCTGGTGAGTCGAACGGAAGGTACGTGGAGGCCAGCACTAACTCCCTGGTCCCCTCCTCCGTCCGGAGTTTAACTCTCATTGCAGTCTGGTCCCTGGAACAAAATTCCATCAGCAGCAACGAGGTTATTTCTTCCCTAATATACATACAACTCCTGGGATTCGCCAGGCTACGATCATAAATTATCTTACCTGTTGTTTCTCCAAGCCCCGCAACTCTCCCCCGAACAAGCCAGGGTTCTTGTATGAGGGCGATGGAGATATTCTCTCTGGCGAGATATTTTGACAGGGCCGACGATGCTCCCCTACTGTGATGGAGGTTTACTTGGAGTAACCTCCATCGGAGAGTGGGGTCCCTCGTCTTCCTGTCCATCTTCCCTCGGCCTGGAAATCACCCGGAACCTGACGAGATCCATCCCGAGGAAAACCTCGAGCCCGGATCTCCTCAGTCTCTCCAGGGTTCGGTCAGCCACGTCGAAGACTAGGGTTTGCCCCTGCGTCTCCACTCTTCTGCTGATGAGTCTCCAGTCCGCCGTCTCCAAGTCCTCACTTTGAATGCGGAGCTTGTCTAAGACGGCCGCTGGAGAAGCCTCTCTTAGGGAGCCAGGTATCCAAACGGACACCTTAGCCGACCTAAGTATGTCTCTGGTGAACCCTACCCTCAGTCTGCCCTCCCCAACTTGGAGAGTGGGGACCAACTGCTCCAGCCAGAGGCGCGTAGCCTCATTGTTGCAAACAACAACGAGAACGCCCCTGGACCAGTAACACCCCCTAAACTGAGGCCTGATCTCGCCCACTATATTGGCGACGACCTCGGACTGTATCCTCTCCGCCTGACTTTCTGTCAGACGGTCACTCGGATACCCCTCAGGAGCAATCGCCATACGATGGGAGCTAAGGACATCCCTAAAGAACCTCTTCGGGACCCCTTGCCCGCTTACTTTCCCTGGAGGGAACACCCGGTTCGGTGCTTGGTGTGCTCACCTCCGATCTCACCCGCTTGGGAGTCCGCAGAGATGCGCGGGGGGCAACATCCCGTGCCACCCTCCTCACATCCCCGCCGGCATCACCCCGGGCAGTCGAAGTCCCAGCCACGCCAGCTCTCACCGGTTGCGTGGAAGAGGCCCTCCCCCGCTGCATCCTCTTCCACACGCTATTGGGGATCCACTCTCTTCCCCCAGCCGCAGCCTTGCGCCTCGCCTGCTGTCTGCGCTGGGCTCCACTGGGCCTCTTGTGAGCGATCTTAATGCCCCCAATCTTAGATGCCACCTCGCCGAGAGGGTCCGCCGACGAGGAGCCTGGACAGCCAGACCCCCCAGCAACCACCCTCTCGTGGCTACCTTCAACCGGGGCGGGCTGATTACCCCCCGTAGTTTCTATCATCGCAGGTGTGCTTTCCCTAGAACCTAGGGAACCACCACCTGCCGATGACAGTGAGCTGAGCGAGCCTCTGACCTCGCCCCTTTTCTTAAAGTTTTTGTTTTTTGATGGTTCACTCATTTGTTCTCACGAAAATTGAGGATTAGACGGTCGCCTGCAATAGAGCCTCTTACCACAGGAAGGCTACGATACAATGGGGTGTCGCCCGGTGCCCCAAGGTGACCGCGACCGCACATATATTTAAACACCCTGTACGCATCCAGCCTTGACGCGCATCTCTTCTCGGCTTGGGTGGGGTTACCTGAAAAGGGGCATGGAAGGATACTAAGGAAGAGGGAGCAGGAAAGTGGGTGACCGGAGGGGGTTCGCTCCGGCCCGTCAGAGCCCCGTTCGCCACCTCCCAAAGGAGGTGCCCAGACCATACCTCGAGGAGGTGGGGTTGACTTGGGGAGTTAAAGCGGTCAGAGACGCACAAGGCACTCTGACCTGTCCCCCTTATGGTCCATTTTCCCCAATAGTTTACACCTAACATAGTTTTCTGACTATTTGTGCTTATTAAAAGAAAGACCACAAGTTTGATTTATTTAAAATTTTGATTTCCAAGTTTAGAAACATTTCATAGAAAACGACTGCCCTCCATTTGTTTCCCTAACAGCTTTTCTCTAACCCCAATTGATACGGGTCTTATATAAACTACTTATTTCCAATATATTCCAATACTATTACATTTACTGTTGATAACTGTAAAGTCTGAGTGAAGTTGTTTATCTAAGTTTCCCTTAAAAGTTACATATCATATCACTTACTCGATTTTTTACTCTAATTTGAATCTTATTACTTTTACGGTGGGTTAGTTGCCGTTCAAGAAGACTTTCATGCTGTGTTTATTGGATTACTATTTTTTTTAAATTTATTTATTATAAGATTTTGGTCATAGGTGTGTGTGCATCTTCAATTCTTTCAGCAATATGCTCCTGTCATGAGGTTTCTGCTTCACTAGCTGAATTCTGTTTCAACAAAAATTTTCTAAAGAGGAAATTTTTCCGATGACTAATAATATATTTGATTGTTGCAAGGTGGATCGTTTGCTTTAAAAAAAAAAAATAAATTGGAATAAGACATTTACTTTTTTTCCGTATTTCAGAAGCAAAGTTTAGTGAAATTTTAATATGTGTCCCTAAGATCCCTGAAAAATGGCTAATCCACAATTCCCTATGATTGCTGGCAAGATAACAGTAAAAAAAAAAAGAAGGTAAGTATAAGCCCGGAAAAATGTTTCAAATTAAATTTGCTGTTGGATTTTTAGATTGGAAGAATGTAAGGAAGAATTAATTCAAAAACTTAAAGCTTGTTGCTTCATTAATATTAAAATCTAGACTTTTCATATGTATGAGTTTTGGAAAATACTTTTTTCAGTAAAAGTAAGGAAAAAGGTTGTTTTTTTTAAAGGCGCGTCAACATCTATGGTCATTGGCGCCTGGAGCCTTCTCAGTGCACTGCCCAGTGTTCTCTCGTTACAGACAACACTATATTTATATATATTAACTGCAGTTAAAGAAAGTCTTGTGAGTTTTTCACACCAGATTTTTTTTTTTTTTAGCTTTGCATCGACCTTAAAAATAGTGAAGTGGGAAGTACCTTTAAGCAGGTTGTATCCAAAAAAGAAAATCTGGAAACACTAGGAGGAATGTCTGATGCATCAAGTGAAGGTAAAATATCAAGTTAATTAAAAATGAATGAAGCGTACTCAAATTTGAGTTCAGTACCCTCTGATATTAACCAATTAAAATTTTAAAATTTGATTTATTAATTAATTTATTAAGAACTTTCAAAACTATCGGTTCCTCAAGCCGGTTTAAGACCGGCATTGAACTGCTTGAGTATCCTGACAGGCTAGAGAATGCCTTTTTTTTTGTGCCTTTGCACTCAAGGGCTCACCTTGCTTATGAGAGGCTTTATCTTATCTGTTCAGGGGCCGTCACATCGTCTTACTTTTGCGACATTTCAAATTCCATTATGAGCGTGGCCTCTAAACATGAGTTCACAACAGTTTTCAAGACTGGTAGTTGGAAACTCCAGTCACGAGGCAGGCGTAAAAATTGTTCAGTAGATTTGCTGCAGACCTACCCAAGCAAGGCCCTAATTATAGACTTTATCACTGATTTCTCCAGACTTTTATGAAGCATATGAAATGCTTGGGCACAGGCAAGCAATGGCTTGGGCCTTTGTGAGTTTTATCAGGATGAAAAGTAAAAAGCACTGAATGTGTTGTGTCATTGTGGAAGGTTTGTTCTGCAGTGAAAGCAATGCCTACAATCTTTTGCCTAAAGTGAAGTGTTATGTAAGTTCTTTAATGTTTTACGGCTTTAAAAAAAAAAAAAAACATTGAAGCGTACACTCAACAACTCAGAACTATTTAATAATGGCGGACAATAAACATTAATTATAACAAAATGCCTAACCCTAACTATGCATGAATCTACTGGGAATCGTTGAAGTAACTCTAATAAAATTACTTTCTCATCAAAGTCACCCACCATACTTCCTTCTTGCAGAATTAGAGAGTATACTACAAATAAGGGGTTACAGCATGATGGTCGTGGTGTGGTGGCTGTCTGCCTAACTCCCCCATTTAGCCTAACCTAGTCCAATTTAGTCTATTCTAAATGTTATTTTTATTTTAGGTACAACTCATTCTGTACGCCTTGAAGAACAGTTAGCTTTTTCTGATTGGATCAATAGCAATCTGGGACAAGATCCTGATTTAAAACATTTACTATTAATAGATGCTGAAGGAAAAGGTTTATATGATTCTGTTAAAGATGGTATACTGTTATGGTAAGCATAGATAGTGGAATAAAGTAAAGATATTTAGTTTTTATGAAAACTTATTTGTATTTGTATGCCGAATTTGTGGCTACATCCACTAACCGACAGATGCGTGCAATTATTTGTGGTATTTCCCAGTACAACTTCAGCGAGGTAATTTTTCTTAAAGGTTCTTAGATAAGCCGACTTTTGAAACAGATATGAAAGAACTTACCTCGTTGAAGTTGGGGAAACTTCGTAACCGATTCAAGAAAACTCGAAAGTTGTGAGAGATGAATTAATCTTTAAACCTAGAAACTTAACCTATTATGTTTATATTATAGTGAATAATGAAATTGATTGCGGAAAATACAGTGAATATCATATGTTCATAAAACAAATGAAAATAGTACATAAATTCATGTGCATTTGTGATGGTATTCCACAAATAGTGTTTGTTAAATGTTTCCTAATTTGGTTAGAAGGAATTTAAATTTAAAATAAAAATAAAAAACCTTTTTCTTTATTGTAATCAATCAAAGATTTATGTAAATTCTATGTACATAAATTGCTAGTTGTGTATATGAACCATGCAGTAAATAAGTACACCTTCACTAGTTATGACAATAAAATTGTCTTCCTATTTTCACTGTAGCAGCGTGTCAATATATACATAATAATGACAGTAATAATAATCAATTAAACATTTACAGTATAATGTAAATTATTTTACAGCAAGGTGATCAATCATTCATGTCCGGATACTATTGATGAAAGGGCAATCAATAAAAAGAATTTGACAGTTTATACAAAACTAGAAAACTTAACACTTGCACTGATTTCTGCTCAGTCAATTGGTTGTAATATTGTAAATATAGATGCTCATGATTTAGCTAAAGGGAAACCACATCTAGTGCTTGGTCTATTATGGCAAATTATAAGAGTGAGTATGATGTTAATTATAGTAGATTTTTAATTGTGTCAAGCAGTTTGCTAGAATGGAATACAAATAATCTTTCAAACTGTTGGTCATTTGTTGTGATCGGGTCTGCAGAGCTGGAAAACCGTGATTTTTCTCGTAATAGTCTGCTTTATTTTGTGTGTAAACTGTATGAGTGTAAAAGTGGTTTGATTTTGCTCTGTGTAAGTCTGTGTTTTCATACTGTTTATTAAGGCATCCTCGTGATGGGCGAACGCCCGAAACCAGCCACAAATATACCTACAGGCTATCATGGAAAAGGCTCCTTTAGTCATTTATTTTTCATTTACTTTTATTTATGTATGTATTTTTTTTTTTATAGATCGGATTATTCAATCAGATTACTCTTGAAAATTGTCCTGGATTGGCTTCACTTTTGCAAAGTGGAGAACATATTGAAGATCTTATGAAATTATCACCTGAATCAATTTTACTGAGATGGGTTAATCATCATCTTGAACAAGCCGGAGTGCCAAGGTAATTGAAAATATATATATCGTTCGATATGAAAATTGTATTTTAAGCTTTTGTTGTACTGGGGACTAATTAATCATTAACTGTTCAGTGTCCTATGAATATTTTAAGTATCCAAGTATTTTATGTATTGGCCATGTTTTGGAAATGTCGACGAGCGATGAAAAACTGAAACTTTTAAAAGGACCGTTAGTTTCATATTCCTATTGCAAAGCAGTGATCTCGACATTCATGGGGATTAATCAAATAAATATAAAAAAAAAATTCCTTATTTTATGTAAAGGACTGAAGAAATTTAACAGTTGTTATATTCTCTTGCGATCGTGACATATTTTCAAAAGTTTATCATCACCATTAATACATGTAAACAATTTTTTTTTGGCCAATTCTGTATGATATGTGGGGTTGGTTCAATATTATTGGCGGTTCTTTCTGGGCTACTAATCACTTTTACTACCTGCCTGGGTGGATGCTTGCCCCTCTCCCACCTCTATATTTATATTAGGCAAATGAGTAAAATTTGAAATTTAAAGAAAATTTTTTATTTTATTACATATAATTGTATTAACAGCAAGAGTATTTCTGTGAGTGTTTCACATGAGATTTTTTCCCTATATGCATGAATTAATATAATTTTTTTTTTTGTAGGCGATGCAATAATTTTCAAAATGACATCGTTGATTCTGAAATTTATTCCTATTTGTTAAAACAGATTGCACCCCTTGATAGTAATGTTACCTTGGAGGCATTATTGGTAAGCGTTTTCAATCTTTGTGCATAATCATATAAACTAATTAGCAATTAAAAAAAAAAGTGAGAGTTTAATAATTTTTTTTTTCATTTATGTATTTTAGGAGAAAGATATGTTGAAGAGAGCAGAAATAATGCTCCAACAAGCTGGAAAATTAGGATGTCGCAGTTTTGTCACACCAGCTGATGTTGTTAATGGTGTCTATAAATTGAATTTGGCTTTTGTGGCCAACTTATTTAATTATCATCCAGGTCTTGATCAACCTGAAGGTGCTATAGAAGGCATTGAAAATATTGAAGAAACTCGTGAAGAAAAAAGTAAGAAAATATCTATTATTTTTGTACGTGTTTCCGGGTTTGGTTGTTTGGTTTTTGCTTTGCTGGTTATTGTTATTTTGAGAATAAGCTTTCGCTAGCCAATCTTGTTTGTTTGTTTGTTTATTAAAGTATATTTCAAGTTGTTCAATTATAACCAGTCGTCGTCGTTGTTTTGATCCGAGTGTATTAATGTCATTGTCGTAGCGGTGTCCGTCGTGTTCAGATTTGTTTGCGTTTATGTGTTTCCGAAAACCTTTTTTGCCCTATTGACTAATGTAGGTATTACTACAGTCTGACATCATTAAAGGTTTGTAAGTGCCTTTCTGGTCTTATAGGTCAGTAATCTCAGTACGTGTGCGGATTTTGTTATGTAATTCTTTATTAGTTTTGATCGCCGTTTTGATGTCCATTTTCTTGAAAACATTTGTATGCTTGGTTTCCGATATTTGTGAGTGGTAAATTTGTTCGTTGCCTCCTTATTTTTTCAATTATTATCATGGAGGCGTGTTTTTCTTTAATAATAGATTTTTAATGATACAAGCAAAATATTAGTTGGCTGGGGCCTAAGAAAAAACTTTTTAAAGTTTATTCGACGTTTCGAACACCTTTGGTGTCCTTCCTCTGGAAGTACATAAACAAAAACAAAGACAAATACAAAAGGTATTCGAAACGTCGAATAAACTTTTAAAGATTTAAAGTTTTTTTCTTTAACCCTAGCTAACTAATATTTTTCTTGTTTGATTAACAAAGGGCAAACATAACTATTGTTTTTATATTGATTGTTAATCATATCCGTATTGTAGCTCTTGTGTTGATTGTTTGTAATTCTTGTTTGTAGTTAGTGGGTGTGAGACGTGTATTCGTCAGTTGTCTTAATGCAGATATTTAATTTTGGGTAGGATTGTTGGAATCGTGAAGTATTATTGCATTAGTGGTGGTGGGTTTTTAGTATACCATGAATATGGTCTCTTTCAGTTGTCGAATCTGAAATAGTAGTTTCCTTATGTCATTTTTTGTTTCCATATTTCTAATGTGTCTGTGACGTTAATGGAATTGTAAAAGTTAAGTTACTTTTGCTAAGTTTATTCACGGATGCTGTCGTTTATGGTGGGACGGATATTGCTCTGTGCAAGTCTGTGCCACCAAGACATCTTTCTTGATGATGACAAAAGCCCAAAACTGAACCAGACTATAATGAAAAAAATCACTTAAAATAATTCATCTTATGCAAATTAGTATATTTTAACGTTTGAACTGATTTATCTTTAGTTTTTAATAACTAATTTTTATATACAATATAAATTTTTATTATAAGTAATTAAACGATTATTTTGTAGCTTATCGTAACTGGATGAACTCTATGGGTGTGATGCCATACGTCAACTGGCTATATTCTGATCTTGCAGATGGCCTAATAATCTTTCAACTATATGACATTATAAAACCGGGTATAGTCAACTGGCCGAGAGTTCACAGGTATTTTTTTTTTAAATGATTAATTCTCTAGATTGAGTTTGTAGAATGGAAGAAAGATAGAATAGTTCCCCTTTTTCATACCCCTTCAGATTGAATATAAAAGAAATAACAAAAAAAAATTAAAAAAAAAACTTAAGCATTTTTATTTTTTAGAAAATTTTCCAAACTAAGGAAATTCATGGAAAAATTAGAAAACTGTAATTATGCTGTTGAACTTGGAAAGGAATTAGGATTTTCTTTAGTAGGTATTGCTGGTAAAGATCTAAGCGATGGAAATGCAACATTGACGTTAGGTATGTGCTTTATTTTATTCATTTAATAATGAAATTTAATCCTATAGAAAATTAGCATGAAGAAAATTTTGGCACTGTGACCACCATTTTTTTTTTATTATTATTCTTCAGAAACATAGCGTATTATATCTTTCGTTGCAATTAGCCTGCAATCATGATGGGTAATGTAATGTTTTTATTTTATTTTAAGCATTGTTTACAATATATCCCATTTAAATGGTGGTTTGGTGCGCAGGGCTGATTACTTAAGTCAAGGTCAGTGTATCGTCTATTGTCTACATCTACACTTTTACTATATTTTTGTCAGATCAGTTTCACACACATTAGTGCAATATCTGTGGCTGATATCTTTCAATAAGAAACTCAGTAAAATTAAGATAATCTGCCACTGAGCTTGCAGGATAGTACGAAGTTCGATCAATTAAACCATTTTAAAAATGAAGGCACAATTAGTATCAGCGCATTTAACTCTGTGGGTATTAGATCGGAAATATTTTGGATAATGAAAAATCACATTGCAAACAATCGAGAATATAAAAGCTTGGTTGCACGATTTACTTCTTATTTTAATTATAGCTCTTTAAATTAGTTTATTAAACTTTTTTTTTAAATCAAATTGAATCTTTCTCAAGAAAATTATAATTTTTTTTTTTGCATTTTTTTTTAACACGTTTTTGGCCAGGGGTTTATAAGTGGAGATCGTTACACAAGGACGTCACGGATATTCACCAAGAGGGGTGGGAAAACATATGACACAGCCCCTTGTGGCCCTAACAGTTATTTTAACGTGGAACACGTTGTTATTGGCTAAAAGTTTATGAAAATCGTTACCGATAAATGTTACGAAAATCCGTTTGTTCATTCATATTGTATCCTATCAAACACCCAAAAATGTGTTCCACGCTCCTCAGCTTTAGGCTCAAAGTGACAAACAACTGGGGGAGGTTTCCTCCCTTCAGGGGCCACAGCTCCTCTGGCGAGGCCCAAAGAGCCTCGTTTTTGTCATAAGTTGAATCTCTTTTTTGTTAAAATATATGGGGAAGGTTAAATTTGATTGGAAAAAGGTTTAATACAATTGAAACAAGATTTAATTTGATTAAACATAGGTTTACTCTGACTGAAAAAGTGTATAATACATACATATAAAAAGAGAAATAAATGAATTATTTTGATTTACTAAATAATAATAATTATTTTTTATGCTTTTTTTTTTTTTTTTTTTTTTTTTTTTTTTGAGTGAAGCATTAATAAGTTTGATCTAATCAAAGGGTTCCCAATCTTAATCATGTATCGATCCCTTTTAAGAAAAATTCTTTTTCTATCGACCTCATGCGGTATTTATGTATGGGGTTTTTCAGGCTTAAGTAGCAAAATTTAAGGATTGAATAATAAATTTCAAGCTTCTGTCAACCTTGAAAGTGATCGATAACAACTTGTTGGGAACACTTAATCTAAACTAAAATAATATTTTTTGAGTTTTCATGTTATGGAACAATTTTTCAGATTCGAAAACATATATCTTTTTTTTGAAAGTTTTTTATTCTTTAAATATAGTATGTTAAAACAACTAATCTTTTCCGTTTATTTTACTAAGTTACTATTATTTTTCATTGAATTCAAGTTTATCTGCAGTTCTATATATATTTGGCATGTAAACGGTTCTTTCACTGGGTACACAAAAGTGGAAAAACTCATTTCAAGGAAAAATGGCTGCATGTTTGTTTTTTGTTTTTTTAATGTTATGTTTGAACTCCTAATGGCATGTTGATTGCACAATAGCTCTGATTTGGCAACTGATGAGAGCATATACTCTGTCAGTACTGACCCAATTGGCAAATACAGGCAGCCCCATAGTTGAAAGGGAAATTGTATCTTGGGTGAATCAAAAGTTAACATCATCAAATAAGAAGAGTTCACTTAAAGGTTTCCAGGTAAGTAAAAATAGAAATTGTCTTATTCTAGGCTTATGCGGCCAGTCTTATGCTGAACCCTTAGGTTTTCGGGTGTTGATTGGTTTATTATAAACTGATGTTTCGCCCTTATTGCACTAAGGGGTTCTTTCTTCACGGTCGTGTTGACTTGAACGCTACATTAACAACACTCCATTCAAGAAGAAGCCTGAGGGCGAAAGGGGTGTTTATTATAAACCGTTGACGAGATCTCAATCCGTAGAACCTAAGTGTTTTGTCTTACATTATTTAACTGTTTTTATGTTAACAAAATAAACATATGTTAAACTTATTAGAAACAAAGTTTATAGACTTTTATAGGTTTTCTACTTTCTTTTATAAAATTTAGACTTAATGTCATTTTATTTTTCGCAGTTAAAAAAAAAAACAGCTTGTAACGGTTTTTATTGAACTTGGTACTTGTTCAACAAATACTAAGGTCTTAAAAATTTTAATTATTATTTTTTTCTTTGATTTGAAATTGATTTTAGGATGCACTGTCCCCTTGATTGCGTCCTTGGTGGTGTATTTCAAATTTGAGTTCCCTGAGCTTGGAATCTCGGCTAGTTCTCAGACATTTTGACAATTTCGTCGAACTCTCTCAATCTATTTTCTCCATGCTTATTTTGTAAATCTTTCTTGAAAATATGTACTATGTTGGGATGTAAGCTTTTCTCTCGAAGGTCATTCAAAATATTCCCACCACCTAGATTATATTAAAACTACAACTACTATTTTTTTTAACGAAAAAAACGTAATTTTTTTAGGATCCTAGTATATCTGATGCAAAAGTAGTAATTGATTTGATTGATGCAATTAAACCAGGAACAATCAATTATGAACTCGTCAAGGAAGGTGAAAATGAAGAGGTAAGTTTTTTTTTTTTTTTTACATTTTTTCAAAATTTATGTGAATAAACTCACATATGAAGAGTCTGATTTGTGAACATTAATTACTTGTATAGCACGTATTGTAAGTTATAAAAGCGACTTACAAGCTCCATACAACACTGTTGAGGGACGCGTCTAATTGAGAGAGAATATTTCATCGTCCAACATTTATTTTACTTCCTTCGGATTTCAAATACTCACGAACATCTGTTTAAATCTTATAATTTTAAGTTATTAGCTTTTTCAAAAACGATCAACATCTATTGAGTACAAGTGTAAGAACACAAGTTTTAGATAAAAATGTTAAATATCTTCCCTCGTTTACCTGTTGTTTCTGTATAACTGTAACTTATTTAATCGATAATTAGGAAAGTATCGGTTTTTTATCTTCCTTTACATCCAGTTTGGATGATCTAATATGAATAAAAATTTCAGTTTCAGCTATCGATAATAGGATTTCTGATGAATTTTACTTTTAACTTCTCGCTAAATTTTTATCATTAAATACTTAATTTTTCCTATCCTGGGGGGCGGGCAGTGACCTCTACCTGCCCCCTTGGTTAGGCCCATGGTGGAGGATGGGATAGTATTAGAAAGTTAAGTTCCCTGATCTTGGAATCTCGGCTAGTTCTTGGACGTTTTGACAGTTTTCGTCTAACCCTCTCAATTCCTTTTCTCCAAACTTATTTTTTATCATTTCGTTTTTTTCTTGAATATAAGCCTTGGATATACTTGCTTAATGATATCTGCTAGCCATCAACTCATTGAACTCATATTAGCACATCCTTTCCGAACACTTTATTAATTTTGTATAAAGCTTCAAAATACGAGTAGAAAGTGTAAAACTATGTGATCCATATTAATAAAAACTGTATAAGTTTTCGAGCATTTTGACTTTTGGTTAACATAAGTATGATTTGTTTATAGATTATCTAATATAAAACTATATCTCCTCGAAAAGCGAAAGTTGGGCTTAGGAGGCCCTTTTTATTCATTAAAGGTGATTGTTGTTAATTTTGGGGGTTATATAATACTAAATGTGTTTAAAATAAAACAGTAATTAAAAATGACCTCAACAGACGGGGATAATCCGAAGTAGAATTTCGCTAATGGTCTCAGGTTATCAAAATTTAAAATCAGACACTTCAGATGAAACAAACAAATAAATTTGTTATTTATTTATTTTCAATAAATATTTGTTCATAAACAGGAAAAACTTGCAAATGCCAAATATGCTATTTCAATGGCTCGTAAAACTGGTGCTAGAGTTTATGCTTTGCCAGAAGATATAACAGAAGTAAAACCAAAAATGGTTATGACAATGTTTGCTTGCTTAATGGCAATGGACTATCTTCCTAACATGGGTCCTCGTAAATAAAAGACATTAGAAACAAAAAGGGAATGCGATAAAAATATTTACTGCCACCTGTACAATAATTAATAATTGACAGATAAAACATTATATTGTATTTGTTTATTGTTTGTATTATGTATTCTTTATTTTCTACTATCATTCTTATTTTACCTAACCCATCTATCAATCTAGTTTTGTTTACATAAATTAATAATAATAATATTATTATTAAATTTACCATTTAGTAATTTAAGTTTGGTTAAACATCTAAATTTAACAAATAGTTTTTATTGTAAATTTGATTTTTTTTTTTGTATAGCAGTTGTTAAGAGAGCACAGCCATTATGAAAAATAATTAAACATAATTTTCTCAAATTATTTTATTGTTTAAAAAAATCAATAGTTTTACCATTTTGAATTTGGGTGGTATAGTATTTAATTTATTTAGTTTGATTTTGTAGTATAGTAAGGGGTTTATAATATCAAGCCTTTTTTAAAGTCAATTTAGTTATAATTCCCAAGAATGGAAACTTATTTCCACTGATTAAAAAAAAAGACATATGTATAAAAAATAAAATATTATTTAAGTATTTTTAATAATATATTTTATTGGGTTAAAAATGTAGTATTTTTGCTTCTTACAAAATAAATAATTGAAGCGAGTAGTTAAATTTTTTAAATTATAAGAGGTGCTAAATAAGATATAATTTTGGAAATTTTTTGCATGACTCTTAGTTTGTATATTATTTTATGAACTTGGTAATCAGAACGTTTTGTATAATATGATTGGGTTTTATGAGCAGTTTTATGTACTTTTATGTTTTACACTGTAATTTCCATCCAGTATTTACAAGTAGTATGAAAGTTAAGTGCAGTAGGTATCTTAAAATTTAATTTGAACAAATTTCTTATTGCAATCCGAATCTAAATAATACAGTGTGATTCAGTTATGATGTGTTAAACTGAAGTGATTGGATTATAGACGTCCAAATAATTCACAAATATCTTAATGGACTTACAGGTCCGTTCGAGCTAAACAACACTTTATAACTAAAAGTGGGGCTGCAAAACTTTATTGCGATGCGAACACACAGCTTTCTGATCAGTCAGCGAAGGACATAACATTAACAAATAAAATAAAATACTTTTTAAACTATCAAGCTAGTCAGTATAGGTTCAAAAAATTAACTTCAAATGCAACAAATGAATCGTTAACTACAATAATTCTAGCCAAAGGCTACCGTCCATAGATATGGGACTTTAAAATCCCTAGAGAGTCCATTAGTATAGATTCTGCCAGAGTTGTCGGATGTGATGGGTCTATTCCGACCTCATCAAAAAACTTACGGGTAAGAGTTGGAATCGTACTTCTTGACCCAAACCATATACCACATATATAAAATTCTCTTACACCGTACTCCAGAAACTTTTCTTTATAGAAACTAATATATTTGTTATAAATATTTTCTTTCTCGCCGTGTACTTTATCAGCCTGGCCCATATCATTACTTTCGTGTCGAATGGTGGGAACTGAGATCCAGGCTACTTTATTATTCATGTGAAAGGCAATCATGTCGGCATACCTTGTGGAGCCCTCTTCATCTATAGTGTAGACCTCCTCAAGACACTTATAGCCCTTTTCTGATATTAGCCCCACTATCTTGTGCTTAATGTTGTGATGGTGGCGGTTCATAATTTTAACAAATTTATCATTTTTGCTAACATAATCGGCTATTATTGATTACAATTTTTTAAATTGTTTTATTTTTCTAAAAAGAAATTTTTATGTAAGGGGGCATATTGTTAGGGGGCAGCTGCCTAGTACATGGGCTGGTGTTTTCGTTCTCCTTACCGCATTTGCATTTGGAATTACATTCCACCTTCCAGCAATGCAGGTTCCAGCTTTGTCAGAGATGCCGTTTTTAGAGGATATGTCATTGTTGGGAAAATGTATTGGTTTATAATGTTGAGCTTTTTATCAGGCTTCAGCAGGCCGGAATTGGTAAGTTTGGTGAGATTTTCGTAGAGATGGCTTATGGAAGTGTTGTTATATTCCTGTTCTTCAGAAAAAGTACAGCCTAGTTACTCTACAGTGTCACCATTATCATCATAACTCTACTACACTCTACACTCTACGCAATACATCTCGATTTTATTTTTAATTGTAATTATTCATTATTTATTTTATTTGGTTTTAATAAATGTTGGTTCAACATTTTGCTTTAAGAAACAGGAATGTAATTTTCTTGAAATTAGTTACAGTTGTAAATACTGTTTTCGATCATTTCTTGAACCTCTTCATCTGTTTGTGTTCTACTTAATTTTTGCACTACTATGTAGTTCTTGTTATGGAAACAAAAAACTTATTCAAAATACTTTTAATATTTTCAGAATACAATAAGTTCTAATTATCGAGGTTCATAATTTTAACAAATTTATCATTTTTGGTAACATAATCGGCTATTATTGATTACAATTTTTTAAATTGTTTTATTTTTCTAAAAAGAAATTTTTATGTAAGATTTGAAACATTATCTAATTAGTGAGAATAAATTATATTTGATATAATTTCCGCTTGTATTTAATATTTATTAGTAAGTATAATGCAGATTTGTAATTTTTATTTTTTTTTATATATGTGGCTTGGAACAAGTTCAGATCAACGAAAAAAGACAAATTAGCTAAATTTTAATTGTTTACATTTCACACCGGTGATAAATTTATACTTAAAAATATGTAATTTCTACATTCCACATAAAATTTTGTATTTATAATTTTTGTTTTTAATGTTTACATGTCCAGAACAAATTTGTAATACATGTAAGGATATATAATATTTCTTATGAAATGTGTGATTACATAGTACAACTTGTGAATTTTATGGTGTTTTATTTAAAAATAATGAATAATAGGTGGTTTTTACACTTCTTATTAAATTTGATTAAATCAATTTTAGTAATAAATTTATGAAAGAAAAAAAATAAGAATTTCTATTAATTATGTATTTCTACTTGGTCTAGAATTAAGAATTGATGATTTTAGTCCTCCGAAAGCGCTGTGCAACCTTAAATATTATCTTGGAAGTGTGCATTGTCAATATATTTACCAGACTGGTTTCTAAATTCGTGTATCATTAGTAGTAGATATGCATAATCGAATAAGGTGGCTGTGCCCAGCATTACTGGAAAATAACATATTTTTTCCTAATCAGTCTGCTACTTTTTTTTTCGTGGTCATCAACCGGTTTTGTGTGTTAGTACATGAAGATTATTTGGGTAAACCGTGTATAGACCAGCATCATTTCATTATAATAAAGATTCAGATTAGTGTATTTATGTATTAATCTGAATTAAATGGTGTTAAACGACCTGATTCTATGGCCTTATTAGGGCCTTTGGCCTTCTTTAGCTGGATATTCGAGCCGAGTCACAATACAGATTCACATTAGTATTTGAAATTTACACTTCTCTTGGACAGTCAACGTCCGTGGGCGAGCATCGGTCTTAGAATATCTTGTATAACAGCCTGTGGAGATATTAGAATACTTTTCTCAGTGCCCTTAGCTATCATATTTCTAGATGCATTCCAGTTTTGACTCACGTAATGGTGGATCCTAAATATTTAAAAGACCACACATTCGATATAGTGTTATGCGATTTGTATATCTTAAATGGTGTTTCGCCTTTTTGTAAATACGCATTTGCAATTTTCAATTCTGATACCGATTTTGCTATCAGTGCTACATCATCCATGTAGGTCCAAAAAAAGGAAGGGGTCACTCGATTTTTACTAGTCGACATTCTACCATATTATCTTGATATTGAGCAGAACGCTCGAAACTAGTCGAAGACCAGAACAAAGATGTAGCAGGCTATTTTGGAAAAAATGAGAAAATTTTCTTAGTATTTGAGACTTTGTTTATTAATATATGAACATAGACTGGTCTGGCGAATTTATTGTCAGTAAAAGTTTGGATGAATAAAAAGTACTTAGAAAAGTAATTATAATAAAATAATAATAATTGAATCCAAGAGTTCCTACTGAAGGAACAAAAAACTAAAATAAAAGAGAAATTCAAATCTACTTTTTTACAGTAGATATATTTTTTTAATTTACATTT
Organism: Triatoma infestans; assembly: GCA_011037195.1. Classification (NCBI taxonomy): domain Eukaryota; kingdom Metazoa; phylum Arthropoda; class Insecta; order Hemiptera; family Reduviidae; genus Triatoma; species Triatoma infestans. The sequence goes on along the minus strand of JAAEAF010013583.1, from coordinate 60,835 downwards.
TTAATAAGTCCTTTTCCGATAAGTATTTTTAGAGATCTCAGATTAGAAAATAATATCCTTTTATCATTAAAAAAAAAAAAAAAAAAATGATGTAACCTAAATGGCAATATTGAATTTGATGTCATTTATTTTATTTTTATATTCATTCCGTTTGTAAAACTTTAATATAACTCTAAAGAAATATCTTCATTCCATTTTCTTTAAGGCAAAAGCTAGACGAGCGCACTTTTAAGATCTGTTTAGAGACATTTTCATAGAAGTACTTTTCTGGGGACAGCATACGTACATTGATTCCTTGCTGTTTCTTGTTTATTTGCGAAAATTTATTTCAGCATTTTAAACAAAAAAAAATGTGTTAATTAATTCATTTTTTAAAAATATTTTCAGCGACGAATCGTATGGTTTAGCTTAAAATCGATAAAAAAATAAATAAATATAATCGGAATATAAATTCTTAAATTAAATATTTGTTGTCAGATAAATATTATACTTGCTCATCCTGGAGGGAGACTTGAGTATGAAAATAAAAATAAACATTATATTAAAAATTGAATACATTTTCTACCAAAATATATATTAAAAAAAAAAATTTTATTGCTCTTAAGATTGTACAGAAGAGTTCTTTAAATAAATATAGAACTTAATTTTTTATTTATGAATAACAGTTCAATATCCATAAGTTTAAGAAATTGTCTAGAACGTCGATGAAAGTGTGTCTGTTGAATACAGACTACACTTATAACCAAGCAGTAGCTTACATTGAATTTTTGAAGGTGCATTGCAAAAAAAAAAGAAGCACAGTCAAAAAAATAATCCGTACATTGATACATAATTGTACGTTGATCGTGTATTTGTATCTGTATACATATAAATGAGTTAACATAACCTTAAGTACGGATGAAAAAAGTGTGCTCGTTTGACTCAGTCTTTAAAAATGTTCAGTAATTTAGCCAAATTAGAAATGATAATCCGTACCATTTTATATATTCATATCAATAATAATAATAATAATAATTGAATTTGTAGGTTAATATAATTTTGTTGTATATCTAATTTGGCTTAAAAGAATCGTAAAAAAAAAAAAAAAATTTTTACCAAAACGGCATATTGTGCCTTTTCTTTATTTTGATTTTACAGAAAAGCAAAACAAAAAAAAAGGGTATGAAAAAACAGTATAAAAAAATTCAACGCCTCGTTACCAGTGATTTCACATTTTATAAAGGAGTAATTTTGTACATTTTTTTTTCTCAAGCCATAAGAAATATTTGTAAAAAAAAATATATATAAATAGATTTTGTGAGTGTATGTGTGATGGATGATGGGGAATTATTTTTTTTTTTTTTTTTTTTTTTTGTGGTTGCGTCAGAAAAACATATGGTTATGTTAATATTAAGAGAGATATGCTCGGAAGAATTTGCAGAAAGATTGTTTACAACTTGAACCTAAACTCATCCAAGTCTGATGTAGAAATAAACACCATTATTTTTTCTGACCATACTTAACATTAATTCCTCCACATCATTGAAATTAAAAAAAAAAAATCAATAAATGAAATATTTTTTATTATAGGAATTTTTAAAAATAAAATCCGCCATTTAAAATGATTTATCTAATCTGCTCTTAATGATGTGGATAAATTCATTTTTTTTTTTTCAAAATTTTTACTATATTTTTTGTATTTTGTTAAAATAAAAGTGCAATAAATGTGTGTAATGAATGTGTAATAACAAATATTTTATAAGTATTTTGTATATTCATGTTATTATTCACTTCTTATAAAAATATTTGAATATCAAAAATAGTTTGTTTTTTTTTCATTTGTTAACCACCCAAAATGTATTAATTTTTCTATTGTTTAAAGTAGTACACATTTTTACTATCCGAAGCAATAATGGAGAAACAAAATGATAGAGCAAGAGGTAAACTTCAAAGCTAATCGGCTTGGTGCTTAACACCGTCAGCCAGAGTTGTCATCGATTGTGTACAACAGTATTTACTACCTTGAACACTACCAACTAACAAAATAAATAAAATCAACATAAACAAAATAAATTTTCTTCAAATAGAAATAAATATAACTTCTGAAAAACATATGAATTATCTTATAATCACTTTAAAAAATAAATATCTTACGAAAATAGAATAAACTAAAAGAACTATTTGTATATATATAATATGCTAGAGAGATAGGTTTTCAATTTTTCACTATGTGCTCAATATTAAACTCCTGCACAAGTAGGCCTCTATATTTATAGGCCTATGTATGAAAATCAATTAGGTTTCTCCAATTTGCACCATTCAATACATTTATCACTTCATTCAGCGATAGTAACTTCTTACCAAACCACTTCACGCGCCATTCCTGTAAAGAGGAGCATACACCCAAATAATGATTAAACAACCTCCATTTCATTACTGTTACAAAGAGAGCACCTCTTTGTTCCTCAGATCTACAAATACTGGCATTAAGCTTAATTAGCTGTCTACGCAATTTAAATATAACTCTTATGGACCTTAAATTATTGTGATCTGAGATATAATGATTTTCTGAGGAGAACAACTTTAGATCCTTATACAAAATATGAAAACTAGATTTTTGCGCCTTACATATCATTTCATACCTAAATTCTTTTTTTAACGCTTCTAAAATATTTGTACACATATCTTATGATAGATAATCCAAGTGCAAACCCAATGTATTACACAAGTAAAAATCAAGTATTAAATATTATTAGTTCCACAAATCTTTGGTTAATTATTCATTTAATAAGTAGAAAAGGTTTCTCTTTTATTCTAGGGTATCTTTTCTGGACGTCAGGTTGTGATAGCGATATATGTATTCAATTATTAGATGAAGTGTTATTGGAAATCAGAAAATACGAATACACATGATAATATTGTGCTTGGAGGCAATTGGAGTAGTTACATAAACCAGATGAATGAGAAACCGTTGTTGGGTACTATATCTATTTGGGGAAAGAATTTCGTCGGATATAATAGTTGACGTAAGGGGTTTTAGTAAACTTCTAGATTTAATGGATATGGATCTGTTTGTTGTAAATGGGAGAAGTGTGGCGGATAATATGGGTGACTACACATGTATAGTACGGGGGGATAAAGGCCACATAGGCTTAGGTCCGCGCCATTAGGCACCCGACAATAATAATAACACATGTATAGTATAATAGAAATGATGTGCAAGTGTGGTCGATTTGGTGTGGATGAACTTTTCTGTAGCCAAAGTAATAAGTAATTTTGCGATTTTAGATATAATAGAAACTTCTTACCATCTACCCTGTTCATTGTGTTTGGAAGGGATTAAATAAGTTAATAATATCTGTGAAAATAAACTATCCAATAAAAGAGTTCAGAGATTAATGAAATAGCAAAACAACTAGGATTAATAAATTATAAACACAAACCAAGAAGATGCACAATTGTGCTGTTAGAAAAAAGAAACTTAAAATTTACTTCTAATTATTAAAAGAATATATCATGTTGGTAAGGTCGCTTATAAACAATGTACAGGTATAAAAAGCTAAAATTAATTAGAGATCATTCAATTTAAAAATTTAGTCAGACATTATAGAACCTAATCAAACAAATCAAATTTATTCATAACAGATTATTGAGTGCACCTGAACTTGATAAAGATTTTACTTTGGAAGAATTACAAAGAGTAATATTTAAAAGTAAATAAAAACCACTTTTTTTGGACTCAATGGACCTCAAAACGATATTTCCAGTGAAAACTCTATATCGAAAATTTGACACGATTACAATATTTCCTTCTAGGAGTAAGAGAAAGCTCCAGATACCGACAGAACCTCCCCATGAAGTATAAAAAAATAATACCCGCTAATTGGGATCATTTAATTGGCCGAAATATATAGGTATACATTTTATTTTCAAAAGGGGAGATAGATCTGATCCGCCAAATTATAGACAAGTGACTCTATTTAATACTATTCCCAAGTTGTTCACGTCTGTCCTGGCTGAACTGTTAATTGAGTGGACAGTGAATAATAAAATTCTAGCTGAAGAACAGAACGGGTTTAGGGGAAATATGGGGGTGCATAGACGAATATTTTTGCCTTAAGTACAATAATAAATAAATATTAACCTTAGGCTTGGAAAGTTAACGGTTTTTGCAATATTCGTGGACTTCCGAAGGGCATTCCATACTATTGATCACGTTAAATTATTTCAACAACTATTAGTATAAAAGTAATTAACATAAAGTCTTATATAGTAAAATTAAGAAGTTAATAATAGAAGGTGAAAAAATTGAGATTACCAAGGGTATAATGCAGAGGCACAGACTTTCTCCTTTGCTAATTTCCATATTTATAAAGGATCTGGTAAAATATATGAAAAATGGAAATACTCGAGGTGTAAGTATAGATAGATAGTAATAAAGATTTAAATATTTTAGTTTTCGTTGATGATGTCGTGATCTTGCCAAATTTATGGATCGATACTCAAAGGAAGTTGTAATTACTGGAGGAATATTGCGATGAAAATAAAATTGAAGGAAATTTTAATAAAAAAAATACAGTAATGTTTAGGCGAGGTGGGAAAATTGAAAATATGAAAAACAATATGTTTAATAAAGGAGAAATAAAAATGACGAATAAATATAACTATCTCAGAGTTATCTTTTCAAGTTTGGGTAGATTTAACTTAAACATTGAATCCATTATAAAAAAAAGCTCTGCTTGCTTTTGCAAATGCTAGAACTATATTGAATAGAGCTAAAAGTCCTACATTGGCAACAAAATTAACTTTATACAGATCATTGGTAGATTAACGTTCGTGTTAGATAAGTGGCCGGGTAATTGTGTTACAACTGGTTTACACAGTTAAAAGAAAAACTAATAATAATAGGGAGCAAGAATTTATGGCAGACTACTCAATAAAAGATGAGTGTTAAGAGAATCTTATTGGAAAGTATTATAATCATTTCGTCTCACTAGATGCTGAAACAGCTGTAAATTCAAAATTTAATACATTCTATAGGAATATAAGTTCGATAGGTTTAGGAGAAGAATATCTGCGGATAACAAGAGTAATTACATAAACGTAAATAAGCGTGTGCAATGAAAAATATTTTAGACTGTACAGAAATGGAAATTTACATAAATTTCAAGCCAAAGAAAATTGTGCACTTTGTAATCTACACCACCGGAGAACCCCTCCCCCCTGATGTAAGGCCAGCGCAAAAATTTCCTACTTGAATAGAAATTTTAGTAAAGCGGAACATGTAAATTTATTATTAAATATTCAAAGAAAAAACCATTTAACAACCTTCATTTTTATACAATCGCAGAATTAAAACTCAAAGCATTCTAAACATCTTCACTCCAGATTGGGCAGCAATATTCTTTACTCAGGATCCACTACGCCTAAGTGTCTTGCAGGGAGTGTTGGGAGCTCCTTAGTTCTCGGGGTACAACTAATTTGCCCCGCTGAAGACCATCTTCCTTTAGGAATAGATGTTAGTCTGAATCTCGCTGGTATTGGTATCCTGTCTTACGAACTAACTCCTGACAATTTTCTTACTTCTCCTGGACGCGTTTACAATGGGCTTCGTTCCCATTGCTCACGAGGTCCTCCAATTGTTGCCACAAAATGGTTGAGAGCGTCCGCATTATGATGTTTCTTGCTGGGTCTAAGCGCTGTACCCATCTGGATAACCGGGACGATGGATCTTTGATAGTGGGCAAACATCACATGGCACAATTATCGATGAAAATATGAAAACATGGACCATGCACCTGAAGTACTTATGGTCCACATTGCATTTAGCTCGTACTGCAATACCTTTCAGCTTTCTTGAACTGCCAGTAGGTAGAAAATGCCACAGTGCATCCACAGCAGTGGCAGAATTTGCGGTGACCGAAATGAAGGGTAAGGCAAAATCGGGTTAGATTAATACATCTTTGCTACAGAGGGCACTCTGCTGTTTCAGTCCCCAGAACACAGTTAGATGCGTAGACAGTTAGTCCTGTTTAGTTAGATGCGTAAGGGGTTGGGTCTTAAAAGCGAAATTTGGGATGAACCTCCGGTAGTATCCGACTAATCCAAGGAATGCACTTACTTCTCATACAATGATAGGCACTTTATAAGCTTTCACAGCTTCAACATTTAATGGATATGGCTTCCTAACTCACATTATAGACCAATCATTCCATCTGTGGACCTGCAAAACAACACCTTTCTAGATCACTTGAGTTTAGCTTCTCGTAGTGTGGCGAACCTTACCTATCCTTTCGACGTTCTCTACGGCGGAGGTGCTACACGTAATAACACCGTGAGATAGACAACAAAAACCGTTGCTTTTCGTTCGCACACTAGATGACTCATTAGCAGCTGTTATGTTTCAGGGGCTTCGGTCAATCCAAACGTCATTCGGTTATAGTGATATGGCCTTCCGGTATGAGAAACCTGCCTTATGTTGATTTTTCTCGCCAATCATAATTTGGTGATAACCCGACGTCAATCAAGTGTCGTGAAATACTTACTCTTTGCCCAATGCATCTAAGCTCTCATCTACAATAGGCAGAAGATATGAGTTCAGATCCTAAAATCCATACAAAATTTCCCATTCTCGGTCTTCTTTCTGACAAGCACTACAGTCACCGACCACTTCAAGCTTGAGGGGACTATGATTCGATTCCTTTGTTCAACATATCGCTCACCAATTCTCTTATGGCCTCCTGGCGGCCCAAATGAAATATGAAAAGACAAGCGTCGGAGCAGTCCGCCAACAGTGTGCCACCCAAGGCCCAAACTTAGATGCTGACGCTTCATTGAGGAACTGCTATATGAAATCCAGCATTGCCCTCAGCTCACACTCAATCTCAGAGCTAGACTCACTCCCTATTTAGAGTAATTCTCTCACAAGAAGAGACCCAGAATAGTGACAACTACTGACGCGGCAGCCATCACCATATAGCCAGGTTGGCTTTACAACAGTAGTTAATTTAAAATAATTTATTTCTCATTCATTAGAATAATTTAGATTTCAAACTCTCGTTAGATTACTACAAATAACGACACTATTCACCAATTTAATTTTAATAAGAATTAAATGTGTTGGCAAAATTTCGAGTTTGAAGAAATCGGTTGACCGGAAGTGCGATTTTACTGAACAGTTTTTTCAGTTGTCTGCAATTTTCTCCAAAAGGAAACTTAGTAAATTGTAAAAAGTAAGAGAAAGTCGTGTGAGTGTTTCACACCAGATTTTTTATTTAAGCATCCATATAAGAATATGTTGTGCTTCCCATTAGTGAAGAGAGCAAAACTTCATTATAAATACTAAAGTAACTTGTAAATTAAGTTAGCCAATTATCAGTTTTAAGTAATAATAATTTGAATAGATGATTCAGGCTGTAGCCCCTGAATGACTGTCATCCTTTAAAGTGGTTTATCCTTAGAATTCGAGTAGTTTATCCAATAACTTTAAGAGAACAAAATTAAAGCAATATAAGGTTTTTAGGTGGACTTTTCGTCCAGGTTCAAGTTTTTAGAGAATAATCACTTTTAAAAATACTTCTTAATCACTCTAAAAAATTGTGTAGTACAGCTTAATTTTTGCCCATAATAGAAATGACCACGTTTCCGTGTAGTAAAAGTTATTTGAAATTATGGTAGTAAAAGTCTGTAAATTTTAATCATTTAACTTTTATTGTTTTTAATCACAGACCCTGAATAAGTGAAGCAATTAATTAATTAATGTACTGTCATTTTTTTCTTTTTTTATTCTAAGCTTGTTTAAAATGTTATTACGAAATAAAAATGCAAGAAAATAATGAAGTTACAATAAAGTATTATTATGTTGTAAGACTTTCAATTAAAAAATGAAATTAATTTTACGTTTTAACAACCACTAGTGAAAATGTTAATTCAAGATTATTTATTTATTTATACTGGAACTACAAATAAATATTTTTTTAATTAGGTCTATTCAGTTATGGTTATAATATTTTTGCAAGAATAGGTGGTTAAATTAATGACAGTAGATAAAAGATGATACCCTTACTTATTGTTTAAATTCCATCTGATTATTGTGATGGCCGTGTTGGAATAGTTTTCTGTGAAACCAACCTAGATTGACAGGCTATCCTATTTTTAAACTAATGTGTTTAATTTAAGTTAATTTATAAGTTTATTTAAACTTAACATTTATTTGATTTCTATGTTTCCATGTCGGTAGTTTGTGTTTGTGTACAGTTCAGGAGTTAACTGGAATATTTTGATAACATTATGCATTTTGTTAAGAGAACTATGACAGTAGTGATATTTTTTATTACTTATTTAATAACATGCGAAACTAGTGGCCAGGAAAGTAAAAATGATATTTCACAGAGTTTTCGAGATCTTTCATCAACGAATTTACAAAGATCGCAATCCAGAAGTTATCCCATACTGGATGGAACAAATCAACAGGGAGGGCCTAGACTTCAAAGTAAGTAAAATTTTGTGAAGTATGTTTTATTTAATAGTAATCTAATATTATTTAATAGTTTCTTTTGTTGTTGGGTTTTTTAATGCTTTTGCAATAAAAATCAATTAGTCTACTATCAAATGTTTATGTCGTTATTATGTTTTCAATTTATAACCTACATTTGAAATAAAACATAGTATTTTAGGGCTGTTTTTAAAACACTTTTACAGTACCTTACTCTATCTGAAAAAAAAATTGTTACATATGTAATATGAATATAATTGTACAGACCTCCATAGTTGTATTATCCAGGATTATCATGACCACATTATTCCTTTTTTACTAATTTTACCTACTATTGAAGTGCATAATTGAGAAATACTATTCCAAGATAAACGTACTTATTTTAGTTTAGCCATTCTAACTTAAATCATTCTCACTTGCAAGAAGTTATAAATGTCGTTCAAGGATTTTATAAAAAACTAATTAAAAAGGTTTATTATAATTATTTGTTTAGATAGTAGGTATTTGTGAATATGAAAATATTAAATGAACATATTTTCAAGAGAAATGCTTTTTTGAAAAAAAAAAGAAGCAATTTTGAATCGACTAAACCTAATTGTTTTTTATGCTAGGAAGTGCCGAAAAATGGCAAGCGTAGATCATATATGCTCACTAATTTCGACTGTTTTTTTTTTGTTTTTTTAAATTAAATCTAATTTGTTGTTAAAGAAGCATTACATTCAGTGAATCTTTGTTTTGGAAGCTAGGGAACAAGCTAACCAACGGTTATCTAAGGACTTGTATTTATTCCCTCTCCAATCTTGCCTTTTTGTTCAGATTCAGAAAAATTAAGAACGACTTTTAGATAAAGTTATGAGCAATGTATTTGCATAGAAAGTTGAAAACAGCAGCCAAACAAACCCTTTATTCAGTACACATAGTTTCACTACTTCCTGGCACAATTTACAGAACCATGTGCTGCTACAGTGGCTTTACATCCTTGTTGGAATAGCTAAATAGTAAATTTAGGTGAATTAATACTAATAAAAATCCTTTTTAACTTATGCCAAGAAAAAAACAAAATTCTGCATTCTGATCCAGTATGGTATGAAGCATCAGCTTCATAACATAGCGAAGCACCATATTATCAACCATGTGCCCTGAGTGCTTAGCGCGTATCTGCCTGACTATGATCGAAATGGGAATAAAAGTTCCACCTCTGCTTTGATTTTGTTTATTTTGGTCGTTAACTTGATATTAAGTTTCTGAAAAAATGTATGAAACTTTGTTTTCCCTTATTAAAGAATAATATTAAACCCTGGTTGAATTAGTGGTGGGTCCATAGTACTTGTAAGATAGTATTTTAGTTTGGCCAACCAGTTTAGAAAGGTTGATAATCTTTACTGTTCAAAAGTTTCTTCTTTAGAACGAACTCAGAATAACCATATCATTTGTTAACCATTGCATGTCACAAGGTTGTTTTGTCTCTCATTAGAGTATTTTTTGTTAGCAGGTTCCAGTGATTCCTGCTATGATGAACTATCATGCAGCGTTGGAGCATCAAATGATAGACATAGTTTTGAAGCAATAAGATTATTGCACAGACAATTAGACGATGATGAAAATGGAGCTGTTGATCCTTATGAATCCGATGATGTAAGTAAATTTGCTAGACTCAGTATATACAACATTAAATTCCAAACAATTTGTTTCTCTTTATAGAAGTCTTTATTGTAGAAGAAATTTGAAACAATATAATTTAATATATGCTTACATTTAAAAATATCATTTTCTTTTCTCTTTAAATTTCATAAATGGAGTGAACAATAATTTATTTTTGTTGACAGTTCCTTCGAGAAGAGTTACAATATGAAAGTGGAGCAGAAAAAAGACAGAAGGCATTTCATCGAAATGATGATATGCATATCTCTGTAAAAGAATTATGGGAAGCATGGGTTCGCTCTGAGGTATTTTATTAATTAATTTTTGGTGAAGTTTGGAGATAAGTTTACGGACTTTTTTCTTTTTTTTAATCTTTAATTTGTTTTTTAGGTTCACAATTGGACCATCGAACAGACAGTAGAATGGCTGTCTGTTGGAATTGGATTACCTCAATATGCGCAAACATTTATAACACATAACGTCAATGGCGCAACACTTCCAAGGTAGAAATATATTTCTTTAATTATAAAGTTAGGTAATTTTTTATAATAATACTCTTTTTACTATTCTCAAATTGTTGCAAAAAGAAATATTGCGATCTTGTCAGATTTTTGAAATTTTTTTTGTTTTAGTAGAATTACATATTTTGAGATACTGTGAATACGGGGAAAAAATGTTTTTAGCGAATGGGCTTATATAGATGGAGCTTTGTATGAACTGCAAAACTCAAAAACGAAAAATCAGGGTTTGTAGATTGTTGTAGGGGATTACTGCTCTGTGACCTGAAAGATCTTTGTGCCCCCACCCAGAGCCTTCTCAGTGCACCGCCGGCTTCCGAGCAGTATTCTCTAGCTACAGACACACTGCCTATCACCGAACGGTGGTTTTTTTTTGGGGGGGGGGATCAGACATGAAGGGTTCAGTCAATAGGAAGGTTTTCCATGCGACTTTATTGGTCTTTTTATTATTTTTTCTAAATTTTCTTGAGAACGAGTTTCTTTAAACTTGCATATATATTTTTCCATCACTTTTGTTTGAACATTTTTCTAAGAAATTTGGCAGAGGTACTGCTGGAGATAAGATTTTACGCTTACCTCTAAATTTCCTTATCAGTTCGGTCAATATCTGTTTTTTCACATTTCCCATTAACAGGTATAGAGCACCAATTAAAGTGGTAACAAGAACGAAAAATGTAAATAACTAATTACATACCAAAAAAAACAAAGAAATAATAAAAATAATATAAAAAAGATAAAAAAATAAGGAAAAAAGAGTCCTTGAAAAATAAGTAATACATTATCAAAATAAAAAAAAAAATCTACTAAAAACTACTATGATATACTTAGGTAGTTGAAAAAAAGTATTACACAATTTTAACAAAACAATAAATAAACCACATTTAGACATTATACTATTTTAGATTCACATCAAATGATTTGTTCTAACCAAATGACAAATAAAAATCTTCACTGAGAATTGTGGAATATAATTGTAAATTTTTACTAAATATTATGTATGCAATTGTGACCATATATTACATTGAAATGCACTTTAGAATGAAATTCAGCGTTATAGTGCATCCAGAAACCCCTTGGATTGCATTATATATAACTCCTTGGATTCAATTTTCGAGAAAATTCGAAAAAACGATTCAATAGCAGTCTCACTTAATATCAAGTGAGCTTTCTGGGATTTTTTAGTTTTTGAGTTGCGGACTGAAGAGAGGCCTAAAAGTTCAATTTCAAGCTCCTTGGTTAACGTGTTGGACTCCCACGCGGAGGACCCGGGTTTGAGTCCAGTGCTACCCTTTGATTTTCTTCCTAGGAGCTTCTACAACTCACTGTTCAGTGATGGACGTGTTGTCTGTAGCGAGAGAACACTGTCCGCAGGCCGGGAGTGGCACTAATAGTGCTCGGGCGCCAATGACCAATAAGAGTGGAACGCGCCTTAATGAAGAAATAAACATTAAAAAAGAAGATTTACTATCAACTTATTTATTTTATTTTTTTATTATATATAATATATACTGACTGGCGTTCTTCAAGAACCTTCCCCGATGTTAACGTAATTAATATGTACTGGTAGGATAAATTTATTGGAAATTTATGAGTATTCATAAAGGAATAATATTCAGATTAAGCATTTTATAGCAATAATAATTTCCCCTGATGAAATATGAAGCAAATGGTATCATTTATGGTATACTAGGAATGGAATTAACTTATGGAATAAATGTATGTGTGTGTGCGCGCGCGTGTATGTGTGTGGGTGTCTGCACAAATATCTCAAAAATCTCAAATCATTAAGTTCAAACTTCATATTTCGTTTAGGTACTACTACCGAATCTGACAATAAGGTCAGAATTTATTAATCGGAAGTGCGAGTTTAATAAAATATTTTTTTCTTTCTAATTTTTTCGTGATTTTTGTTTTTACGATAATGGTTCCAACGATTTTCTTTAATCTTCGCACACAATTAACACACATAACTTTCTGTCACTTTTATTTAAAATATTATTTCAAGAAAATTGATTTTTGGGGGAAGGTTTAGGCGGGCAGCAATGTTGTTAGGCTTTCTTCTGAAGTGCCACTTCAGTACAATATATAGTTCTACCACCTTTCATTGTTAAAGTACATTAAAATCCTAATCCCTTAACCCCCTCTCTTGTGACCCTTAACTTCCCCTTCCTGTGACTTAATAAAGAGACTCCGCCTCACTGGCTTCGCTCCCATTGCTCCCAGCCTCCTTGTATTTCTCTTTTGCTTGCCCCCTCTCACTCATTCATTTCTTCAAATTTCATTTCATTGGCAGATCATTTCTTCTTTTTTTTATTTTTTACAGACTTGCACCTTTCCATCTATTATTTCCTGTGATTTAATTAGTAGCTCTGCCCCATTGGCTTGGCCCCTCTTTGCCTTTCTTCAGGGTTCATTGACTTTGGCGCGCAAGTCCGGTGTGTTTGTGTATGAGTATATACTATTTTTTTTTTTCGATTTCAATTAAAATATTTTTAATTTCTTATAAGAATAGTATATGACGTGGAGGCCATTAACCTTTATTACCATTTGTGCTACTAGTTCCAATTCAAATTTTATCTCTTATCAGAAAAAGAAGTATGCTTTATTCTAAATAAAAACATACGAAGTAAACAATTAAATTGCTCTTTATTTATATATATAAAATATTGCACGCTCCTTGCAAATTACTATTTGTGCACATTTCTGATTTGAATTTTTATGAAATAGACAAACTTATTAAAATACATAATTTTTGCGCAATCTAGATCATCCAAGTTAATATGACAACGAGCTGGAAGTTGCGCTGAAAACATGTCAGTAGCTACCATAGAGAATAAAATACAGAAAAAACAATCTATGAACTCCGAATGAAAATGAAAGATAATATTTATACCGTATATAGTATTAATGACACTGCATTTCGGATGCACATTTTTGTAAATTTTCGATTATGTATAATATTTTTTAACAAGGTAATAACCATGTGAATAAATCAAAATATGTAAATTGTGGTAAGCGAAAGTCGTGTGAGTATTTCATACCAAATATTTTTCAAGAAAATTTAATTTTACAGTGGTTTTGGGGCTGGAAGGTCACGCTTTTCTCAAAAATGTCGTTTTATTTAGATTCTCTTGAAAAAATTTTGTTAATTTTTTAGTAAGAGAAAGTCTTCTGAGTGTTTCACAACAGTTTTTTTTTTTAAATTGAAATTTATTTTATCTTTTTTAGCGTTTCTGGTAACTGTGAGTAGGTTTTGACTTGTTTGTCATGTGTGTAGGTGGCTAACGCATGGGAAGATCCCATCCATAACTTTATATGGTATATGACAGTGATTGTTACCGATGAATGGGAGAAATAACGTTGAAAAACACTTGAATACTACCAAAATTCATTGCTCCATTAGCTATGAAGGTATAACGACCCTGAAGAAGGTCATTGTAATATGGGCGAAACGTCCGTTTCTCGCCCCTTTTCTACTAAGTTTCATTGCTTTCAAGGTGTAACGACCCTGAAGAAGCTTATTGAGACGCAGTCTTAACGGGGAAACTCAAGTGTTTTTCATGAAAATAACCGTGGAAACGTAAAAGATGAAATAAAGTTGAAATATAATTTCTAAAATAGTAACAACAAATAAAAACGCTAATAAAATATATGCTTTTATGCAATGCATGTTTATTTATAAAAGATTTTTTAAAAATTATGTTATCTATTCCGTAACAGTTACAATAATTATTATATTACAATAATTCAATGTGTTATATATAATATTATGTTACAAGAATTCCAATTAATCTAAATAAAAATCCTTTATCGTAACAGCTCATGAAGGAGCCAAGACTCGTTACACGGCGAATTTTCGGGGGGTGTAAACACGCCGCGGTCTCTACCGCCGTTAGTTCTGTCCTTCGCTAGTAACTGTTATTTCCCACGTTTCCTCACGATACTGGGTCAACGCCGCCTTTGCTCTGACTGGAATCGAACTCTGAATTCTCGTATCACAAAGTTTAGTGCGCTAGCCACTAGACCAACGCGTGAGGACAGTAGAAATAGATTTGGATGGACATTTTTTGTCAAACATAACAGTGATAGTTGTAATAAGGAAAAGTCTTATGTCTTAAATGTTTCACACCAGAAATTTTTTTTCAGACTAGCCGTGAGTAACATGCAATATCTCAGCAGTGTTCTTGGTATAAAAGATCCTATCCATAAACAAAAGATCGCTTTGAAAGCAATGGATGTAGTCCTCTTTGGGCCACCAAAAGGTAAGTAAATAATAGTAATGAAATGAGAACTAAATAATCATAATAACTACTTTTTTATTAATTTAATATATGACTCATTTAACAATTTCAGAATTAAGTAATCATATCAAGGATATAATTTTGGTGACTCTACTTCTGGGAGCGATTATAGGATTCTGGTATGCTTACAAAATGAACAAGAACTCAAGAAGACATATTAAACGAATGATAAAAGACATGGAAAGTTTGCAGAAGGCTGAATTAGCACTAGAAAATCTTCAAGTATATTTCTAATTAAATTTGTGTTGCTATAATTTACTTCAAAATTTGTAAAATTCTTTATTATTATTATTATTTTTTGTTTAATTTAGAAAGAATTAGAAAGAGCCCGTCAAGAACAGGAATGTGCAACTACTCAGAAGGCTGATTTGGAACGAAAATTATTAGAACAGTGTGGAGATGGAACTGAATTAAGAACTTCTTATTCTGATCTAGAAGTGTCACAGCTGAAAGCTGAAATTGAGGTTTCTTTAATCTCTTTTTATTTTTAAGTTAATATTATTAATTAATTAAAATTGTTTTTTTTTTTTTTTTTTTTTTTCAATGTTTTATGGCGTCGACTGCTGAGGTCTTTGGCCACATTCTTCGCCGTGTATGTCTGTAGAAATGCATGGAATATTTTCATTATTTTCTGAATATCTAATTTTTATCTTCCTCTATACTCACTACTAGATAACACAGCCGTCTTAGTACTAGATGTATATAGACTTCGGTATATACAACCATTCCAAACCAATACTACCAAAATAATACTACAATACCAAATACGTTCATTTCAATAAATACATCCATTCCATCACAAACCTAATTTAAAAGTGGGTGGAGTACTGGATATTCCTCGCACCCCGCGGACTTAAAACTAAAATAAAACTGTGTACACTATTTACATAACGTTCATACTCACATTCACACAGTGCCGGGGTTGCCATTCCCGGCTCAGACCCGCCCCTCCAAAAGTCAGTGGCTCCCGAATTAAAAACAGTGCAGGAGAGGTTTCCTACACGACCAAAAGTTGCCACCCCTGGTCGGAATTGCCCCCCCCCCCCACACCCATTCTCACAATCTTTCATTCCGACAAAAATTTAAAACCTTATTCTAGAACCTATGTTATCACTTACAAGCTAGTGGATTGTAGTACTCGATATTCCTACAATCCCGATCTGTCTAACCTAACTAATAAACTACATATAAAAATTAACTAACACACAATACTCTTTCATGCAAATAAATTACTTTCATACAACTACTTTCATCCAAATAAATTACTTTCATACAACTACTTTCATCCAAATAAATTACTTTCATACAACTACTTTCATCCAAATAAATTACTTTCATACAAGTACTTTAATCCTTTCAGCTATATACATCTATGTACAATTATATAAAATATATTAAATTTGTCTATATATTCCTAATGCTCTTAAAAAAATCAATCACTCCTTTAATCTTATCGCTTTCCTCCAAATTCTCTTTCAGGTTGTCTGATAAGTTATAAAGCCGTCGCATATAGAGTAAATTTCTGCAGGTGCATAGTAGATGACGAACAGTAAGGCGTTCGCCGCACCTTTCGCACAATGGCGGTTCTCGACCAGCCAAGAGGTGCTGATGTGTGAGAAGTGTGTGACCTAGTCTAAGCCGATGAATTTTGACTCGCTCGTTTCTGTTTAAAGAGAGAGGAGGCTGCCATCTGTTTACAGACTTCTTTATTATGGATAGGGCATTTTCAATGTGTTGCCATTCCTGTTGCCATTTTTCGTTTATGATATGCGTTAAATATGCCTTAACGTCTGACTGTTTGGCTATAATTACCTCTGGTGTCTCTTTTTCTGTGGCTTGCCGAGCTGCTTTATCAGCCATCTCGTTACCTTTTATTCCAATGTGACTAGGTATCCATACAAAAATGATGGTTTTGCCACTGTCAGTTAAGGAAGTTATGAGAGCCAAAATCCGCTGATTAAAAGTATCATTTGAAAATTTTTCTTTTAAACTTTGAAGTACACTCAGTGAGTCCGAGGCAATCAAGAACTTGGAAATGTTTGTCGACATTGTACAGAACAATAAAGCTTGCCAAATCGCATATTGTTCAGCAGTGTAAACTGAAGTATACTTCGGGAGCATCCACGAATGTTGTATCTGTTTTAGAGCCATCGGTATATATCACAGTAAAGTCCGAATGCTCTTCTAGGATAGCATGAAATTTTTTCTGGTACATTTCACTGGGCGTATCGTTTTTATGTAAATTTGTGAGCTCATTAAGCATTCTTACGGATGATATCTTCCATGGAGGAACTTCGGTAGGACCAGTGGACAGCATTCTTGGCAGACGGAAACCACAGTTTCGTAGAAGTTCAAATGCTCGCACTCCAACTGGTCTCGTAATTGTAGGCCTTGTCTCATACCTTCGCTTTTTACAAAAGAGTACATCATAGTTCTGGTGTTTTGGGTTGGCCCTAATAGTAGAAACGTAGGCCATCAGGATTTTCTGCCTCCGGAATCGTAGTAGCAGAAGACCCGATTCACTGTACAGACTAACAGAGGGTGTTGTCGGGAATGCTCCCAGAGCGTATCTAATGCCTCTGTGATGTATAGGATCAAGAGTTTTTAAAACAGACTTACGTGCTGATGCGTAAGCTATACATCCATAGTCTATACGGGAGAGCACCAATGATCCGTAAATTCTGAGTAAAGTGTCGGGGTCGGCACCCCATTTGCAATTTCCGAGGCACTTCATAATATTTAAAGCTTTCTTACATCTCAGTACCAGATCGTTTATATGCAGTCGCCAATTTAGCTTTGAATCAAAAATCAAGCCTAAGAATCTGGCCGACTCTTTGCATTCTATTGGCATGTTTTTGATGGTAAGCCGTGGGTCACAGTGCGGTTTTCTCAGTCTGCAGAAATGTACATACTGAGTTTTTTCAGCTGAAAATTTAAATCCTACTTTCTCTGCGTTTTGAACAATCTGGTCTATCGACATTTGCAATTTTCTATTAATTTTTTCTATTGTTTTATCTGTGCAGAAAATAGTGAGGTCATCTACGTAGAGGCATTTATTGACAGAGGGATCTATTTCGGAAGCAATGTTATTAACAGCCACTGCAAAGAGGGTGACACTTATAGTAGACCCTTGAGGAATACCATTTTCTAAATTTTTAACCGAGGAGAATGTATTTCCCACTCTCACCCGGAAGGTGCGGTCACTTAGAAAGGAGGATATAAATAGTGGCAAGTTTCCTCGGAGACCCCAGCCATAGAGTTTTCGAAGTATACCATACCGCCAGGTCATGTCATATGCTTTCTCCAGATCGAAAAATACTGCGACAGTATGTTCCCTATTTTTGAAGGAGTCTTGAATTTTATTTTCTAGATATACTAAGTGATCTAAAGTCGATCTGTTTTTACGAAAACCCGCTTGATGTTCTACCAACAGAGAATTTCTTTCAAGGTACCATATTAGCCTCGCGTTAGCCATTCTTTCTAGGATCTTTCCAAGGCAACACGTAAGACTAATGGGTCGATAACTGGAGGGAAGTAAAGGATCTTTTCCTGGTTTTAGAAGCGGTACAATGATGGCTTCCTTCCACTGTCTCGGGTAACAATTAGACTCCCAGATTTTATTGAAAAGTGTTAGCATTATTAATTTTATATGTTCGGGGAGATTCGCGAGCATCTCATAATGTATAGTGTCAGGACCTGGGGCTGTGGATTTTTTGAACTTAAGGGCTTCCTTAAGTTCAACCATTGTAAAGCCTACGTTATAATCATATTCCTCGTTGGTACTGAAATCTAAAGGAATCTCACGTTCACTTCTAGTTGCAAGAAACCGATGGTCATAATTGTTTGAACTGCTCGCTTTTTCAAACTGGTTTGCTAAGGATTCCACTATAGCATTTGGAGAGTTAGCTATAATTCCATTATCCAGTCGGATATTTGTAAGTGCAAAGGGGGTTTATTACCGGCTATTGCTTTAACTTTTTTCCAGACGTCTGTTAATGGAGTTTCTGGTTTGATTGAGGAGACATACTCAACCCAGGCAGATCGTTTGCTTTCCAGTATGACTAGACGTGCTTTAGCTCTGGCTTTTTTGAATTTTATCAGGTTTTCACTGGTAGGGTTCCTACGGAATCTATTAAATGCTTGCTTTTTCAATTTGATTATGTTACTTACCTGGGGATTCCACCATGGTACCACCCGTTTAGCTGGTTTTTCGCTATTTCTAGGAATTGTAGCTTCCGCTGCAGCAAGAATTGATTGGGTCAGTGTATCAACTAACTCTGAGGAGTCAATATTCTGTGGTGGCGTAACAATTTTCTCTTGGAAGAGTGACCATTGAGCTTTCTGAATCAACCATTTTCGAGGGACAGACGACATTGCTTTCATTCTACCACTATTTATTATTATCGGAAAGTGGTCACTATTATGGAGGTCGTCCAGGACATTCCATGATAAGCGCATGGAGAGTCTGGGCGACGAAAAAGATAGGTCGATAGCGGAAAAAGTTCCCGTTGCAGCATTAAAATGTGTCGACGATCCCGTGTTTAATAATGTAATGCTGTGACGATCTAATAGCTGTTCTATAAGACGGCCTCTTATATCGTTAGAAGCAGAACCCCAGAGAACATTATGTGCATTAAAATCCCCAACTAGTAAAAATGGAATTGGTAGTTGGGAAACTACCAGCATTAGGTCTTGTAATTGCCATTCGGCATTAGGTAGATATATGTTACATATAGTCACTGATATAGGAAATGATATTTGAATTGCAACAGCTTGGAGCGGTGAATCCAAACTAACTGTAGTGAAGCGTACATTTCCTCTAACTAGGAATGCAACCCCTCCCTTTGCTCGAACATTCACCACTGCGTCTTTCCTTACTACTGCATAATTCCTGAGCGTATAGGGTTGCCCAGGTTTAAGATGTGTCTCTTGTATGCAGGTACAGATAGGGTCATATTTTGTCAGCAGCATCTTCAGATCACAGTAATGTGTTATAATCCCGTTGCAATTCCATTGTAAAATATTCTCCATGTTTTGTTTTCTAAATATTATAGATAGTCTTAAATTCTAAACATTAAAGCTGACAGAAACAAAGAATAAATAGCATAACATAAACATTTTACAATTTTAAATTAGGCACAATGGCACAAAACTAAGTTTAATTATTTTCGAGGTTTCCCCTTCGGCCACCCTTTTTTCTTTTTGCCCCTACTACGTGGGGACTTCCCTGGACTATATTGGGCCTGAGAACCATCAGAAGAGGGTTCTTCTTCTGCTTCCTTCATTTCGATAAGCTTCCTTTTTTCAGAACCCACTTCTGACCGTGCGGGACTTTGGCTGGTCACCGACCCGGTTCGTGGTCTGAGCGGCACCGGTAGATTACCTAGTCTCTGAATATAAGGTGAGATTGTGTCTTTGGATATAAATACTGTTTTCAAGACTGATACCAGTTGAGGTACCAATTCCTTAACCAGTGATGATATATCTAGTTTACTTGGTACGCTGGATGTGGCTCTGGTATAAGATATACCTTGTGGAGTGGGAATTATAACTTTCCGTTTCGCCTCCAAGTAGGATATATTTTCCTTCACCTTTACCTCTTGAATAGCCATTTCGGCCTTGAAAACTGGACAATTTCGAGAGCGAGCGGAATGATTACCCCCGCAATTTAAACAAACAATGGGCTCCTCGCATGCTTTCCCTTCATGAATATTTTTGCCACAGACGAAAACCTGTTCATTTGGACACTTCAGAAGGATGTGGCCGTATTGTTGACAACGGAAACAGCGAAGAGGAGCAGGAACATACTGTCTGACAGGAAGTGAATAGAAAGCTACTTTAATTCTGTCCGGTATTTTCGGCTTACTAAATGTCAATATGTGATTTGCTGTATCCTTGAGTTCGCCACTTACTCTAGATTTAATACGTTTAACTTCAATCATTCCCTGATCTTTTAGTTCACACGCTATATCTTCGACAGTACAGTTAAGAAGATCCCTACAGAAAATTACACCTTTGGACGTATTAAGCGTTTGGTGCGCAGTAACTGTAATATTCCAGTCACCCATTCTTTTAATATTACACAGCCTGTTAGATTGTGCAGCAGAAACAGTTTCGATCAGTAATAAACCATCTTTTATCTTTTTGATCATTTTTAGTTCTCCTATCAATCCAAACAATAATTTATTAAGAACAAACGGATTATCCTTAGAGAATCTCCATTCTCCTTTTTCACGATCAGGAACCGAGGGGATCCCACCTTTTCCTGATTCGTATAAATAGGGTTTTTTGGTGGACCCATTACCACATCCGCTTTTAAAGAGGTGGACGCCTCAATAGAATTTATATTTGTAGTAGGATTCATTAAGGTCCCACGAGTAGCCAAGGAACAAGATCGTCACCCACAGCAGAGCCTGGATACCGCGGGAAGGCTATATTCCAACCGGAGGTCGCCTGGTATCCGGAGGGCACCGTTCGAGACGGCCAGGATCCCCGCCGCCAACCAACCTATCAGCACGGTAGCTTACGCCTTGGGTTAAGGCCCTAAATGTGTATGTACCCTGTGTAGGTATGAAGTGTGTGCGTTTGTGTGTGTGTGTGTGTGTGTTGTGTGCGTTAGTGACTGTTACATGATATGTTATATGTTCAGTGTACCCCCCTGTCCGGCTGGGCTAGTAGGAAGAGCCGACCTCCCTAAGAAGTGCTAGTCACTTCCCCCGTTATCCTGTTAGTCGCCTCTTACGACATCCCGGATTTGGAGCAGGCCTATTCTGTCCCCGGTCCTGCAGGGGCAAATTTTATAATTTGTATTTAACTGCATTAAGAGAAAGTCGTGTGATGGTCTAACACCAGATTTATTTTCCTGCAAAATCGTATAAAAATGGGGGAAAAAGAATCATACAAAAAAAGCACAGAACAAAATAGACAATAAAAAAGATCAATTCAAACAATAAAAAAGAAACAATAGCTGAGAAGCGAAAGTACAATAAAAAAAATCTGGTGTGAAACACTCACACAACTTTCTCTTACTCCAGTTCTTCAAATTATAATTGACAGCTTTTATAGTTTGTGTACCAAATTTAAGGAGATTCGTCGAAAACTGAAAAAAACTATTCAGTAAAAGCGCATTTCCGGTTTACTAATTTTCTTGAAACTCGGAATTTTGGCCATGTATTTATTTCTAATTAATTTTCTTTGGATGATAGCATATATAGAGAAAAATATAACCCCACCCCTCCCTTAAAAGTGCCCTTAAATAAATTTTCCCAGAGAAATGTTTCAAATAAAAGCTGTAGATCATTGCATGTTTAGTTTATAGTACAAGTTTCAGGAAAATCGTCGGAGACGATTTTTGAGAAAATTGCGAAAAAAAGAAAAAAATCATTTAGTAAAGTGGTAAAGTAAACGCACTTCCGGTTATCCGATTTTCTTCAAACTCGGAATTTCAACAACATATTTAATTCTAATTAACATTATTTAGATGATAGAATTCGTATGTATATTCAGTTTTTTATTTTACCTAAATAAACTGAATAGCATTTAGGATGAAAATCCTAACCCCACCCTTTCCCACCCAAAAGCTGCCTCAACGCCACGGGACCCCAGGCAGTCCACCTAAGAAAGCCCCATCCTCCTTAGAACAAGAATGCATTTTCCTAGAGAAATGTTTCAAATAAAAGTTGTAGCTCTTTGTATGTGTGGTTGATATACAAGTTTAAAGAAAATCACAAAAAAGTAAAAAATCCAACTTGTAAAGTGGTACTTCCGGTTGAGAATTTTGACAGATAACGTAAAGTCAGATCCATGGTGGCCGCTAAACGGAATATCAAGTTTCAACTTTCTACGATTTTTCGTTTTGAGCTATGCTGTTCACATACACACAGACACACACAGACCATTTGCTAAAAACCACTTTTTTGGACTCAGGGGACTTCAAAACGGATATTTCCGGTGAAAACTCGATATCGAAAATTTGACACGATTACAATACTTCTTCCTCTTACTAAGAGGAAGTTATGTTTTTTGAGATTTACATACGTATCTCCTAAGAAGGAGTTGGGGCTGAGTACAAACAATAATTAAACAAAAATCAAAATAAAGAACTACTGGGCAAGAAAGTAAATACAACAACAAAAACAAATACAAATGCATATTATTGAACACAAAATTTAAGCTACCAAATAAATAAACCAAAGTCACAATACTTCTTGGATAAGTTAAGGCAGATTAAAGTACAGTTTTGTTTTGAAATAGTAAACTAAATTCATAACTCTATTCGTTTAATATGAACGATCTAAGCTTTAAAGCGGATATCGTATGTTCAATTACATTATTCAAATACTCCAAATTAGAAATACACAAAATATTTTCCATATTAACCTGTTCTGACTGTATTCTATTAATATAGTAATTAATTATTTAAATACTTTATACGGTAACAATTGTATCTTGGGCAATCTAATAAAAAAATGAATTAAATTTTCTGGTTTTTACAATTTATAAATTGTACAATTTTCCATATAGTTTCAAAACTTGTATTTATTTCCTTTAAAATATAATCTAAAAGAAATGTTCACCTAAAATTCTTACTTGACTTATTAGTCTTCGTGTATGCAAGTTACATGGGATTTGTATATAGCTTTCACTCAGGCGTAGCATATGTATCTGTAACTCCTATTATATTTAGAAATAAAAACTGATTCCACATCCAGACTGATATGATGATTTTAAATATTTCTCAAGGATATTAGATAGTTCTTTTCTAATAATATCACTATTTTCACATTTGTAAGGGTGTTGTGAGGAGATGTAGGTTGTTGCTTGACGAGTGATAAATAACACCTTAAGATTTGGTTTAAGATATATAATTGATATATATGTATATGACTGACTGCCAAGGACTTTACACTAACTGAACTGAACTGAACTGACAGACTGTATCTATATATACTGGCCGAGCCTCTCCTCTCTTTGCGAGAGGGGCTGTTTCTCTACGATGAGTGGTGGGGGTTCACTCGCTAGCGTGGATGAGTGGTGGGGGTTCACTACCCCTACACATTTAAGAATATAAGACATTCCTACAATTGACAATTTCTCTTTTAACTGGCTATACCAATTATAATGTATTTTATTACCCGACCATCTATCTAAATACTTCCAATCTTTTAATGCATAATTTTGGCAACAAATAAGAGGGCATTTCAATTATTTTACACATCCAATTAATCATATTCTTAATTACTATGATTTCTCTATATTGTTAAGTCCGGTTTCCAATCGCAAGAAAGTGATTGGGTGTATTTCTGGGCCAGTAAAATCTTAAGGGTACTACCTCAAGCTTGCGGCAGTATACAGGTGCCCAAACTTCAACGGAATACAACACAGTGGATTCAACCACCGAACTACAACAACGCCACCTCTATAGCCCAGTTATTACTGCGCACTTTACTTAAAATATTGCGGGCATTAGCTGAAGCAAGTATTCCTATTTTTTAATAAAAGATTCCGTATTTTGTAAAAATCTGACCTGACGAATTAAACATAACACCAAGATAAACAGTAGCTGGTTAACTACTTTTATTTCTTAATTTTTATAAATCAACGGTTTGAAACATTTAGTTTTACCTAGTTTGAAAATAACAACATAAATCACCATTAAACAAAAGTTTCCTTATCAATGATAATTAATCAATAACCTTTAATAATAATAATATACACAATAACAACAATCGATAGGATGACTGGTATTTCTCTCTAACTCATTTGCAGTAAATTAAGAGAGAAATACCAGTGGAACGGTCCGTGAATGTAGGTGTGATATAAAGTAGGATAGAATTAATGTGCGGCACCCCGGACATTTCACACGCTAAGTAATGCCCAACAACCCCCTCCCTCACTCCCTCTCTTTCTCTCTCACAACCCCCAATATAAGCCCCTTTGCATACAATAGGCAAGAAGACCCTAATGTCACATTGTTTTTGCCTATAATTTCTAGCACATTGTTTGGATAAAGTGTGGAACGGAGAATTGCCCTTTACAATGGCTCCAGATTATTAAGAGAGATACGCAACAGCACCAAATGTCTTTATTGTGGATAATAAATTGAAAATTTTAAACTAAGATTATTTATTTAAAAAAAAAAAACAAAAACAGACTTCCCTTTCTGTGATTGGCCGTACATATTTTGTTTGGAAAAAAAAAAAAAAATATAAAAAAAAATAAAGTGAAGGCATGTACATTTATAAATATTCAAATTTTAATGAGGAAAACATTTTCTAAATATTGAGTTTTCACCGGAAATACATGATCTGAGCGAACAAAGTAACACAAAAACAAAAACTCAAAAAGTAACTCAGAATCACAGGAAGCTCAAACTTGATATCACGTTTAATATCACCATTAAGCTCAGTAGATTGAAAATTATGAATCATTCAGATTTGGATACGAGAGGGGTTTTCACCTCAAAATGAATGGAATGGAACCATTACCAAATTGAAATGCTTACAGAAAGATTAGTAAAAGTGATATAAAATGAAGATATATAATATTCTGATGTGTACACGTATTCAATTAAGCATTTTTATAGTTATTACTTTCTCTTACTCCTAGTAAGAGGAAGTATTGTAATCGTGTCAAATTTTCGATATCGAGTTTTCACCGGAAATATCCGTTTTGAGGTCCCCTGAGTCCAAAAAAGTGGTTTTTAGCAAATGGTCTGTGTGTGTGTGTGTGTGTGTCTGTGTGTGTGTGTATGTATGTGAACAGCATAGCTCAAAAACGAAAAATCGTAGAAAGTTCAAACTTGATATTACGTTTAGGTATCACCATGGGATCTGACGGTGCGTTATGTGTCAATATTCCTCAACCGGAAGTACCACTTTACTAGTTGTTTTTTTTACGTTTTTGCAATTTTCTCAAAAATGGCTCCGAAGATTTTCTTTAAACTTGGTATATCAACTACACATACAAAGAGCTACAACTTTTATTTGAAACATTTCTCCAGGAAAATTCATTTAAGGGCACTTCTGGGGGAGGGTGGGGTTAGGTTTTTCATTAACTGCTGTTTCAGTATATTAGACAATTCTGTCATCTAAATAATGTTAATTAGAATTAAATATGTTGTTGAAATTCCGAGTTTGAAAAAAAATAGATAACCGGAAGTGCGTTTTTACTGAAATATAATTTTCCAGTTTTCTGGTATTTTCTCGAAAATGGCTCCAACGATTTTCTTTAAACCAGTTTGTTAACTATACATATAAAGAGCTACAACTTTTATTTGAAACTTTTCCCCTGATAAATTCATTTAAGGGGACTTTTGGGGGAGGGGGTTATGTTTTTCTTTAAAATGCTATCACAGTTGATTATACAATTCTGTCATCCAAATTGAAATAACTAGAAATTAATATATGACCCAAATTCCGAGTTTCAAGGAAATTAGTAAACCGGACAGTTTTACTGGACAGTGTTTTCACTTTTCGACGAATTTCATTAAATTTGGTACACTAACTATAAAATTTGTCAATTATAATTTTGAGTACTGGAGTAAGAGAAAGTTGTGTGAGTGTTTCACACCAGATTTTTTTTTAAATAGAACTGTTTATTTGTAGAGTTTAAACAATTTGTTTATTTATTTTATTTTAACAAACTAATATTCATTAAAATGGTATTCAAATCGTCAGGCCTTAAAATTTACATATAATTACATAAAACATCCTAAAATTATATATGACATTACATAAATTTTTTTAATTTTTTCAATAACATAATTTTTCAATATTTCAATAAATAATTTCAATTTCAATTTCATATTTCAATAAATAATTTCAATAATAATTTTTTCAATTACATTATGTAAAATTACGTAAAAAACATCTCATTGTAATATTCATTAACTTTACTTTTCATTAAGAATCTTCACCATTATTTCTATTATTGAATGGCTGACAAATTGGTTTCGTTTATTTAGTATTCTCTCAGAGCAACAAGAGATTCAGGTCAATTTTATTCAAAAGAAAAAAAAAACCTAAAAGGATACAAACAATGAAGAATTACGATCATAAGAAGAAGAAAAAAAACGGAAAAAGAAAGAAAATCGTTAAAAAGAAATTTACTATAGTTCAGTGAGTCTCTCTGGCTAAAATCAGTGTAGGAAAAATAGCTGTAGGTTGTAAAAAAAGGCATGAAAAAAGAAGAAAGAGACTAACTTGAAAAACAATGGACCTTTAACCGCAAGAAATATTTCGTCTAAATGGACAATATGCGGAAAGAGGCAAGGTTTTTTTTTCCTACTAAATGGGAAGCCATTTCAAAAGAAATTGTCTGCATTTTCTTTGTTTTCTCACGCTTGTTACTGGATAGCAGAGAATACAAAAAAAAAATAAAAAATAAAAAACAAACCTTTCGTTTCTGTACTTTATTCTCATTACTTTCAAAATAAGAGGACTGGGAAACTAAGTAATTATTACTTTTTCTTACTCTATAAGAGGAAGTAATGTCAAATTTTGCGAACCTGAGTGTAATGGGATCCGATTAATTACAAATTCGTGAGGATCCGAAGAACCTAGTTACTCACTACCTAGGACAGACTAGGGAGGAAGATTCTAAATATATAAGTATGTATATAGGAGCCAGAAACTAAAAGAATAGTTTTTAAATACCAGTCAGCAATCATTATACTCTCTCATTCTCAGCCAGTCTGTCTCTCTCTCTCTGTATTATTCTCTCGCTACCTTATTCTCTAACTTCTATTAACGGTGTAAAGCCTTGCAGTTTGTGTTTCCTATTCATTACACAGTGTTCAGCACATCTATTAGTTTATTACCTTCACTCTCCTAAATTAACTTCTATTCCCTCTTCTCGTATATACATTATGCTGAGTTTTTATTGGAGATTTCATGTTTTGAAGCCTTCAGATTATGAAAAAAAATGTTTTTTTTTTTTTTACCGAAAAGTCTGTATCTGTGGGTGTATATGCGAACAATATAAGAAGACGAAAAATTGTAGAAAGTTCAAAGTTAGTATTTTCTTTAGGTTACCACCACTGCATTTGATATGAAGGTTTCTGTCAAAATTCTTCAAATGAAAGTTTTTCACCATTTTCACTGATAAAGGCTCCAACGATTTTCTTTAAACTTTGAATCCTACAAATGCTACTAGCACTTTTATTTGAAATATTTTTCGGAAAATTGAGAGAGTAGAGGGGAAGAATTAATAATGTTAATCTTACTTCTAAAATACAATTTCAGCATAATGTACTACGCTAAATAATATAAAGTTTCAATAAAAGCATTGTAAGAATTCCTAATTTAAAGATAATCAGTAAAAAGTTTTTTGAATTCTCGAATTTTCTCGAAAACCATTATAACGATATTCTTTATAACTGGACAGATATAACGTCACAGATGAAAATGATTTATTTTTCATCCTAGACAACATGGATCCCTTAAAGTACACTTGCTTTAAAGAAACATCGTATTGATAGAGAAAAGTAACATACAAGTAAAGATAGTTTCTTTAGGAGAACGTCACGGAATAAACACTCCTGAACAAGCGCTGGCAACTCCTTATTGCTAACAACAGCCGTTTTAGCTACTATGATTCACTCAAGGCGTATTCGCATATCTTCAGCAAGCTATAAACCCAACTGTCACAGCCACCAGTACGAAACAGCGATTGGACTGCAACTTTCAAATCGAATTAAATTCGTCAATTTAGGAGCTTAAGAGAGTCTGATAACCAACATATATAAGTATAATGGAGTGCACAGGAGAGGTAGAATTACAGAGAATGGATTTTAGAGAACTAAACTAGATGATATGTTGAACACTGTATAACGAATAGAACACACAAACTGCAAGGACTTTACAGTAAAATAGAATTTAGGTAGCGAGAGAAATATAAAGAAACAGACTGGCTGAGTAACAAGAAGGTAGTAGTCGATAGGTTGCTGACTGGTTGTACTGTCGTAAACTGTCTTGAGTTCCTTAGCTGTCGCTCTATTTATATGAATCGAACTGTCCTTTCCTAGTCTGGCCTAGGTGGGAAATAACTAAATTTTGATTCATTTGATTCTTCTTCGCTTCACTGATCCTATGAATCTTTAATGATTCAGATCCCATTACATAAGTAATTCAAATATCTAAAAAACCGATCTCAATATGTCTTAACCCAATGTAAAAAGGAGTCTCCAAATAACACTGAAGAAGTTAGGTAACAGTCTACAAGAGGCTTATAAAAGGCCACAAATAATTATCAAGGAGACTCCACAATAGAACTTTCAGAGTTTAACAAGCAACAACTTCCAATTCAACCAGTTCAACGAGTCTTCACAAAACTCTCGTCAAAACGCCCTTTTAAAGGCAAGGCAGTTAAAGGCCCTTTTAAAAAAGAGAGAGTTGGAGTAAGCTGGAGAGTACAAGCTATTCAATCTAGCTAATCGATTGTTACAACAACCAAGAGTTCTAACTAGTTAGACCGCTCATTAATGCTACCATTCAACACCAATCAAAACCTTACAGGATGGACCTTCTAACTTCTCTTAACTCTTTCTCCTCATACGGCCTCGCTAAATAAAATTTGTGAATAACAATTGCCAGTAAGTGCACATATTTAGCAATACCATCAATATCCGCCCTGTTACACTAGCAGCAAGCACCATACAGACTTATTCGATAAATACAATTAGATGCAAATAAAGTAATGCTTATTTTTTCAAGTGGCCTTTAATCCAATTACTAATTTGTTAGATAAATATAGTATAGGTATAGATAACAGAATTGCATGTTAATATTGGATTAATACCATAAGGTAACTTGAGGATAGCAATTGAACCTGACCTTACTTTCAGGCAACATATCGATCTCATCTGCAGAAAGACTAAAAAAATAGTGGCAGAACCATTCAATAAAGGAATATACTTGCTGTTTCCCCCAAAAAATTTTCTTTATTTAATAATTCGATTTCCAAATTTCCATCACTAACATAGCTAGAACACATTTTGGCAATTTAAATAATCAATAACTATACTATAAGCATTGTTGATTTTTAAATTAATTATTTCATTTATACTATCTACATGTTGTTATTAAATAAATCAATAAAAAATCCTATTCACGGCCTTACAACTTATCTTACGTATTCGCTAAACCAAGAGTTGATTAATCACTGGAGGCGGTAAGGGAACCGGGTAGCTAGTGGGAGTGATTACATGGTAATCCAGAAAGAGAGAGAACAATAATATTGCTCAACATTTGAAATTTAACGTCGCAGATTCCTCAGAACAATCTCAGAAAAATGTTACAAATAAAAGTGATAGATTTCTGTGCAGTTCGTATAATGTTCCAAATTTAAAAAGAAATCACCTAGTCGTTATCGAATAGTTATTGTGTTGGTTTCGTAGAGCTGGAAAATATCTCTGACGTTATCGAATACATTTTCCCCAAAAAAACTCAAAAAATCTATTCCACGCAATCGCACTGGCGATTATCCGTTTTCATTAAATTTGATATTATGCCTATAAATAATTGATGATATTTATATATGTAGATAGTTTTCGAAGTTGAAAGAAAAATCATTGGAAATGATTCGGAAAAAATCGCAAAAATGGAAAAAAAAATAGAAAAATCAGTAAAGCCGCCCTTCCCCAGTTGTTGATGGATGTAATGCTATAGCAAAGATAATGCAACCACAGGAGAGAGAAGAGAGACCCTCTCTGGTTAACAGAGACTACTCTCTGACTTAGGCAGGCTAGAGTGGGAGAACCTGTGTAT
The DNA here is from genome assembly GCA_011037195.1 of Triatoma infestans. Lineage (NCBI taxonomy): Eukaryota > Metazoa > Arthropoda > Insecta > Hemiptera > Reduviidae > Triatoma > Triatoma infestans. The sequence continues at coordinate 30,135 of JAAEAF010013583.1, read as the reverse complement.
ATAAGCCAGTGGGAATCTATCTAAAGGAATCTATCAGATACAAACATACAACTGTACATCGCATCGTGTCATACCTTTAATCACACCATTCATTCTATCATTTTCATTATAAAGTCCAGGGCAGTTAGTGTAAACTTAGCTACATTATATTGTGTCTTCAGATCTCGTTCATTTAATCAAATCTAATTTCTCTCCTCAACCACTCCATTATAATGGATTTGGTCCAAAAATCTTTGTTTCAGCTGCCCATGGTAGTACCTAAACGAAAAAGAAACTTTGGAGTTTTCCTAAAATTTTTCGTTTTTAATTTGAGATGTTTTGTTAACACATACACACAAACAGACTATTCGCTAAAAGCTTCGTACTCAGAGGACCTCAAAACATTTATGTCAGATAAAAACTGAATTTCACAGAATTTGACACGAACGCAGCAATGCTAGACATAAGAGAAAGTAATTAGCAATGCAATCTAGATCCTAGAAACTGGCGATTGATCAAATACTCGTATTTACTGTTGACCTACCTCTTCATATTACGACTAAACATACGTTGGTCTTTCTTTGTTATTTTAATAACATGCATGTTCTTTATTAACCGATATTTCATTTCTTTGTTAAATACCACCAATAACAAATTCATATAGGATATTATTATCAGCAAATTTTTCCAATAAATTTCATTTTTCCTTATTAGAATTTCACTTTTAATTTATAATTCATCAAGAACGCCTTTTTTTTTTTATTAATTCAAAAATATAAATTTTAATCTTACCTTTATTACATTTTACCTCTTTTGTATTATTAATTAATGAAGCTTTAAATTAATTTTGCAAATTATTCAAATAATTCATTTGCTATTTCTGTATATTAATATATAAAAAAAAAAAAAAAATAAGAAAGATCATTAAATAAATTACATTACTAAATATAAATAAAAAAAATGGAATAGAAAATTTTCTGAAAACCAGTTAAGCCCTTGAGGGTTATATTTAAATTTTTCTTTTAAGATAAAATATCTAAAAAAATGTCTTAGGAACATAATAACAGTTGAAATGTGGTTGTTGATGTGTTGTTTGTGTAGAAGCCCGGTTTTGTAAAAGGGCTTGTAAGTGTGTATGCTTAAGATAGAGATAGAAGTATTAAAAATAGAGAATAAAGAACCACTTTTAAATAAATAATTTTAACTATATATTAAATTAGTAAATATACAAGATAATTAATTGTGAATTCTTGAATTAATTTATAAATACACAGAATAAAATTAAACAATAGCTAGATCGATTGAAACTCAAAAATATTGAAACACTAAAACTGGCATTGAATTTATGAGAGCGATTCCTGATACAAATGTTCTGGTTGAATGTCTAATTCAGATTGTTCTGTTTGAAAGCAGAACTTATGACTCACTCTTGAAAGAATGCCTTCTCTTTCAAATCCTCCCCTTATTAGAAGGGGTAAAAGACAAAGCTAACTAAGTTCTCTGACCTCTCTCTTCTAACGGTGGTCTTCTACCTGGGTTTTACCCTTTTTGCTAACCAACTTGTTTTTTTCTTTCGAATCATAATTTTCTTCAAATTATATTTATAATATAATTTCTGGCATTCATTACACAGTAAAAAAAAAAAAAAAAAACTGGTATGAAACACTTATACGAATTTCTCTTAATTTTTTCTAAATTTTACCTACGAAATGGTGAATAGATAATTTATTTATTATTTAATTGAGAGATAATTAACTGGTGATGGGCACTTTAGAGAGAACCAAACTGTTTATCTCCTTTCGTAGAAAATCCCATTCTGAAAATGACCACTTCCGCTTAACCAATTTCAACGGTTTTGTTTTCTGAAAATATTTTTCCGCTTATTATAAAATTAGTAAACCAAAAAAAAAAAATGTATAAAATAATATAATTTTTCTTAAGTACCAGATAACTCTAATTAGTTGAAGTGTTATTTTGGTTATATTTTTGGACCAGATTATAACCATTATACTGGAATCGTGTCATATTTTAAAAAAATTGAGTTTTCTCCCGAAATGAATGTTTTGTGGTCCCCTGAAAACGATTTTTTTTTTTATTGATTTTTTTAGCAAATAGACTATGTTGTGTGTGAACAAAATATCTTAAAAATAAAAAAAAAGGCAGGAAGCACAAATCTAGTATTCCTTTTAAGTGACCGTCCTCACGCGTTAGTCTAGAGGCTAGCGCACTCGCCTTTCGTGCGAGAATTCAGGGTTCGATTAGCGTGAGGCCAAAGTCGGTGTTGACCCAGATAAAAAGTGGGAAGCTACAGTTAGCGTGCGCCCTAGGTAGCGAAGGGCGGAACTAAACGGCGTGGGAACTGCGGCGTGCTTACCATTATTATTTATTAGTTGTCTGTGGGGAGTGACCAAACCCTGCGATATCCAAAGCTTCATCGGGCCCATGTAGCTACTCCAAGAAAAACAACAACAAACCGGGTCCAATCCATCTAAGATTCACCGCAGTCCGAATAAATTGGACAATAACCTTAAGGGGGAATAGCCTAAGCTCTTCCACAGACATCCTGCTCCGACCAAAGGTCCTGAGAACCTAATCTCCTCACATCCTAGACCATCTGTCATAAGATGGATAGGTGTTTCCTCCTTTGTCTCACAGACTCTACAAAATGGATCCAGCATGAACCCCATTACGTAGAGATGTCTCCTGAAACCACTATGTCCAGTAAGGGATCCAACCAGATCCTGACAGAGCTCCGTGAAAGACCTAGCAACGTCTCACTAATAGCCCTGTCCGGCCCCACGATGAGCATTTTGGACTGCCGACAACCAACTGAGCTCATCCATAAGGATGAATGTTGTGAAGTTGTCTATGATTGAAAGCCTAACAGACATGTGCCAGATGACACGCCATCACCAGGCACAGGACCACGTGCTTACCATACGCCCCCCTATTCAAATCGCCGTCTGGCAAGCCTTGGCCCTTCATGGGCTGTTGCGCCATCGTTTTTTTTTTTTTTAAGTTACCACCAAGGTTTCGGACAAAATCCATCAGCCAGAAATGCGACTTTACTGAAGGGTTTTCATTAAATTGGTTACATAACGATGAATTTGTTACAATAACCATGTATGCAGAGACCTATCACTTTTGCTGGGAACTTAATTACAAGAAATTTCATTTAAATAAGTTTTGGGGGAGAGGGGGAGTGTATGATTTCCTTAATGAAGTCATTTTAAGTATTAAGTTTAGATTTTCTCCAATTTTTATAAATTTAACACCAATAAATATTTAGGTAAAAATGGTTATAGTCTAAAGTGAAGGAAGAGAAAGTCGTGTGTATATATCATACCAGATTTTTGGTTATTTATTTTTTTACCAAACTGAAAATAATTTTAAAAAAGCGAAATTGCGTCGTTAAGTTTTGAGCGTTCAATATACTTTACACTCTAATTCCTTTACATAATAAACTTCTGCGAAATAACTCTCTAATAAACAGCAATAACTTCAGTAAGTACAGTAATATTACGCAAACACTAAGTTTCGATGCTACTAAGGTAATAATATTGGCCTAAACCAACGGTCTACATTCAGAATGCTGACATATAAAAAAAGTATATAATAACGAAACTTTCTTAGCGAAGTCTTAGTAGAAGTTAAAATGAGTCCCCAGTCGATGCTGGCGGTTATTTTTTCTGACTTTTAACTTTTATATTCCCAGGTTTTTTCATTCAAGATATGTCCAATCTTCTATTAACTCTAATCACTATTATTTCCACACAAGACAGAAGTTCTTTCACTTCCCAAATTTCTTTTTATATTCTCAAGAGTTTAATATTTCAAGATTTTTTTTTTTTTTTTTGTTTCTTTATAAGAACTTTATCTTGAAGAAGTCAGTTTACGAATTATTACTGACATATAAGTTTTCGTTTTTATGTATACGCAGGGCCATGATGTTCCTTCTTACTTATCCAAATATGCTATATCTCTTCCATGATTTGAGACACTCACACAACCTTCACTTCCTCTTTTTAATACAACTATATATATAAAATGACCAATTTTTCTTTGAATTCAAATTTTACTCATTAGCTTTAACATAAATATAGAGGTGGTGGGGGGAATAAGTACCATCTACTAATCTTGTTAGTTAGAGAAGTGATCGATTATATTATGGCCCAGTAGAGCGCTGTAAAAAAAACAATGAACCAACTATAAATAAAATTTGAAATTATCGGTCATTGATTCAAATTTTGAATTTTTACCAATTCCTTCTAATTTTTTGAAAATGTGGGTGGGTCCGCAATGCTGGATAACTTCTGATATTTTATCCGTCATAGCATGCATATTGACTTTGTTCGTGACTGGTTTCGGATTTCCATCCATTGTCAGAGCAAATTCACCAAGTTCCTGTAGAGCATTCACTTCAACGTAATGTTTCTGTTACACTCACACTTGTTGGTTGTATATAAATCCGAAACATTATTCTCTCTTTGTATATAATATATATAGTAAATATACATTCATTATGCCTACAAACAGATTTTATCTATTCTATATATATTTATTATCCGAAACTTATATATATATATATATATATATAAGTAAGTCATATTTTGTCCCATTAACAATCACGATTTTGGTCACTTTTTTTCATGTTTTTATGGCAATACTAAGAATTCGGCTAGATTTTCAAGCTGCTTGCACTATTTGACAAAGAATTGAGGGGTTCGCCATTTGCCATTTGAAAATATTAAGAGAGAAGAGGGGTTAGGCGCTAAAGGCGCCAGGGAGGCGGAGCCTCCTCGGGAGTATGAGTGCCGAAAACGACAGGGGACAGAGCTTCTAGCGGTTCTGTAATATAAAAAAATTAAGCTCTTTTGTGTCATATTGAAATGTGAAATGTGTTAATATTGAAAAAATTCGTCCGCTGGACGGTTTTCAATCGGTTTGACACAGAATTTTCTTGAAAATGTTAAAGACGGGTGAGATGTTTTTTAAAGAATGTTAAGAGATGAGTCCCCGCCCGGAAGGTTGGGCATAACTGGCATGCCATGCAACAAAGTGCATGTCAAATAATAATTTTACTACAAATTATTTACCAACTTAAAAATTTGTTGTGGTGCACTCCGCACTCGTACCGAGTTCACTGACGTGTATGACAGCAGTGGGGTCTACGAGTTGAAGTGCCCGGACTGTGACAACATTTACGTGGGGCAGACCGGCAGAAAAATCAAGGAACGATTTACCGAACACATCAGATCATACAAATACAACAAAGTTGACTCAAATTACGCCAATCACCTAAAAACTAACAAACACAAACCCGATGACATAACGACCACGATGAAACTAATACACTCTGGCCACAAAGGACGACGACTTGACATAGTAGAACAACTCGAAATATATAAGCGAAAAACACAAAACTTAATAAATGAACAGACAAAATTTGCTAGTGAACCATTATTCAGAACACTCTTCCCACAATAGCAACAGAAACACAATTACACACGCAACAAATAGTTCTTAAATAGATTTTAAGTTTAAGTTTAGCTTTAAATCTACTATGCATATATAACTTTACTATATTTGGATGTTTTATTGAGTAAAAATATGTTGGATGATGTTATATTGAGTATTTGGATGATGTGACATGGTTTGTGGGATGCATAATAAAAAACTTAATTATATAAGAAAACATAATTAGGTATACATGCTTGCGAGGATGTGAGCGTTGCGTGAAAAAGTGAAAGAATGACTGGAATTTCTTAATTCTTTGGAACTGGAAAAACTTAATTTAATTATATAAAAAATCGTTCACTTTTAAACGAATGAATGAATTTTAAAATGTTAGTTTAATCGTTGTTTAATTTTATTTAGATTTATTTTGTGCATCTTATTTTTTATATTTTTTATTTTTTGTATATTTTAGTATTTTGGTTAGTTAATCGTGAAATAAGTCTCCCTCCAACAACAGAGTTTAAAGATTAGACCCCCGCGTCCACTGTAAGAAAAGAATTTGCCCTTTAACAACCCAAACACGTGTTTTCCCACCCATCTGGCCACATCCCTTTACCTAGTTTAAGAGTTTAGTATTTAAAAACACACCTCAGTTAGTGTGAAACTAAGTCTCTGTACGAGTCTGTGTTGGCACACTGTCTGAAAAACGCATCCTGAAGATGGGCGAACGCCCGAAACCGGTCGATGACCACAAAACGAAGCAGGCTACCACGGAAAATGTCTCTGAAACTTAAAAATTTCTCATTTCTAAATTCATATTATGTGATTAGTTAAAAGCGACCCTCCATGCATCCGCTAAGTTGCCGAATTAGGCTGTTATAATGATTGGAATATAATACAGCTATAATTAGACGGATTTGCAACGGTTTGCACCATTTGACATAGAATTATTTTTTTTTTTGGGAGTGTTAAAGAGGGGTTAAGAGGTGGACGCTGAAAGCGCCAGGCCCCATGAAATGCGTTAGTATTGCAAATTTTGCTGGCCGGAATTTCAAACAGTCTGCATCATCTGACACAGATTTTTCTTGAGAATGATAGGAGTGATGGAAGAGGGATTTTCTGAATTATATTCATATATAACGATTTGTATGTGTATGTGGTTTGTGTGTGCGCGTTAACAGCATAAAATAAAAACACAACGCTCCAGAGGCGAAGCCCTCCCCTGTGGTATGTGTATAGAATTGCTAGCAAACAAAGTAAAGAATTTTTGGGTTTTAATTTAGAAAAGTTTATGTCTCATATTTTTGTTAATTTTATACTTTCTCTTACTCCTTGTAAGATGTGGAGTCGTTGGAGATCGAGTCAAATTTTAGAAATGAAGTTATCCCAATAAATATAGCCCCCCAGTGTATGTAAAACATTCCTTTTTTCCTACACCTGATTCTAAGGCCTTTACAGTAGATCCTTGGGGTGTCGCGGTGGCGTAGGCTGAAGAGCCAATTCCCCCGTTAGAATCTAATCTAATCTAATCTAAGGCCTTTAGGCCATAAGACGTGTTCTAGCAGTCCAATAAAGTTTGCTAAGTAGAAAATAAGGATCGTCGGTGGCGCGTTCGGCGCGCACATCGTCCAGCCCTGAGTAGGTAGAAAGATGGTTCTGGGTCATCTCTTCTAGGTGGCAAAGAGGACGAATCGGTGAGTTCACTACCCCAATGTGGTGGAGATGGCTCTGTAGGAAGTCGTGGCCTGTGGCTGCTCTAAAGTTTGCCACTTCTATATTACGTGGCAAATAATGCGGTAGCGGCATCAGTTTGGCCAAGTTTTCCCTTCGGCTATGGATTGGTGCTTTCTTCGAACATTGCTTTTTTATTTCTTCTCAAGTGAGAGCACACTGTTTTGAAGCTGAGAGGATTACGAGGTTGGCTCATTTTTGCTCCGTTCTTCGCCAGAGAGTCTTCCTTCTCGTTCCCTTCAATCCCACAATGACTGGGTACCCATTGGTAAGTCAGCACCCTCCTTCTCTAATTAGCTGGTTTGTGCTTAGCTTTGCAGCTAGCAACACTACTGACTCTGGAGAAGCGGGTGACCCCAGGGATGCAATAGTAGCTCGCAAGTCGATGATCACTAGGTTGCCGGCATTTACATCTACAGTTCTAAGCTTATCCAGTGCCAGCTTTACTGTTAGGACCTCAGTGTCGGAGTTTGTGGAGAGTTCACCCGCTGCTACTGATAATTCCAAATAAACCCCCGATCCTGATTCCTTATTAGGGTTAGCTGATCCATCAGTATAAATGTAAAGCCATTTACATCTTGGATATCGTTCAGCAATGGTTTAGAGTGCAATCTGCCGAAGCGCCGGTGATAGCTCGTCTACCTTTTTGATGGCTACATTCAGATTCATCTGCCACTGGGGTATTACCATTTGATAGGGTAGCAAGCATGCAGTAGGGAATCTCTCTCCCACTGCTTCACTAGACCGGGCAATACCGCTATACCACTCTATGAGACCGGTCTGGGTCTTTAATCTTTTTGAGGGTAGTTGATGCTCTCTCCAGAATGCTATCGGCAGTCTTTTTAATTTTTCCATGCATTCAAGGGTAGCAAATCTTCTTCTTTCTTTCAAAGGCTCGACACCAGCATGGTTCTTGATGGAAGCCATTGGCGTGCTTCTTTATGAAAAACATGCTTAAGGCTTAAGTATGTAAAAAATGTTCGCAGCGCATGGTCTATATATGCCTGTGTAGGTTTGAACAAGACATCTCAAAAAAAAATCGCTGCAAGCTTAAATATGAGATTCCCCGTCTAGTATTATAACTATACTGTATAATAATTGGAGACTTCTCAGTGTACTATCGGCTTCCAGACAGGGTTCTGTGGTTAGAGAGAACACTGCCCATCACCAGACAGTGAGCATAGAGGCTTCTAGAAAGCAATAACACTGGACTCGAACCTGGAACCTCAGCGCTATCAATGAGTTAATCCCTTCCCAACATTTTTTATTGTTATTTATTTGAGGAGTAGCCTCTCAGCAAAGCCCTTCTGCGTGCTTCCCTCTAACTATCTCAAAGAAAAACAAAAAACACAAACTACCAAAAAATATTCACAGATGCCCGAACTGGACAAATAAAACGTTCAGTTATAACACCCTAAGGCACTTCCACCGACCAGCAAGCAGCTGTAAACAGAAAAGATGTTAAGAGACTTTCCAAAAATTTCCAAACAAATGTAGAACTGATTAAAGTGCTTTATTTTTCCACATAGCTTCATTTTTCCAGACAAGACATTTTTCAATGCGGCATCACCACCATTTTAAACCTACCGATAATATTTCCGTTATCACCTCACTTAAGTTTTCAGAGCATGGATATTTTGCTCAGAAACTGAAGACTGTTGTTTTCTCGATCATCTGAGTAAAATTAATATTAGTAGAGTGGTATTATAATTTGATGCATTCTCTCCATAAACATCTGTGACTGCCTAATAATAGTAATAATAGCAGGTTTGTACCACTTTAGTTTAACTATGAATTTAATATTCACATGTATTACAAATTTTCACCGAATCCATATTCACCAATGCAAGGGATATTTTAAAATAATATATAACACCACATGTTAGTCTAGTACAGTCATGAATACCTGATAAGTTTACAATCGTATCAACTAATTATATAGCTATAAATATAGCATTCTGTTTAAGTATAATAACTGCATCCTGGTAATTTTTGAACGCTTAATGTATTTCTGGTAACCTTCAAAATTAACCTTTTGGCAAAATCCCTATAACGTGCAGCTTTTTTTAAAGAACGGGTTGATGAGCGAGCGACTTTCAAACGTTAGTTATATCTAATCGATATACCGAGATTCGGTCTTAGAAAAAAAAAAAATCTGGTGTGAAACACTCACACAACTTTCTCTTACTCCAGTTCTCAAAATTATAATTGACAAATTTCATAGTTTGTGTACCAAATTTGAATGAAATTCGTCGAAAACTGAAAAAACTGTTCAGTAAAAGCGCCCTTCCGGTTTACTAATTTTCTTGAGACTGAATTTCAGCAATCTATTTATTTCTAATTAATTATGTTTGGATGATAGAATTGTATAATCAACTATGATAGCACTTTAGAGAAAAACATAAACCCACCCCTCCCCTAAAAGTGCCCTTAAAAGAATTTTCCCAAAGAAATGTTTTAAATAAAAGATGTAGATCTTTGCATGTTTAATTTATATATGAAGTTTCAAAAAACTCGTCGAAGCCATTTTTGAGAAAATTGCGAAAAAGAGAATAAATCATTTAATAAAGTGGTAAAGTAAACGCACTTTCGGTTATCCAATTTTTTTCAAACCCGGAATTTCAACAACATATTTAATTCTAATTAACATTATTTAGATGACAGAATTGTCTAATAAACTGAAATAGCACTTTACATGGAAACGTAACTCCACCCCTCCCCCAAAAGTGCCCTTCATTGCATTTTCCCGGAGAAATGTTTCAAATAAAAGTTGTAGCTCTTTATATGTGTGGTTGATGTTTCAAGTTTAAAGAAAATCGTCGGAGCCATTTTTGAGAAAATCGCAAAAAGTAAAAAATTCAACTAGTAAAGTGGTACTTCCGGTTGAGGAATTTTGACAGATAACGTAGTGTCAGATCCCATGGTGATACCTAAAGGGAATATCAAGTTTCAACTTTCTACGGTTTTTTGTTTTTGAGCTATGCTGTTCACATACCCACACACACAGACCATTTGCTAAAAACCACTTTTTTTGGACTCAAGGGACCTCAAAACGGATATTTCCGGTGAAAACTCGATATCGAAAATTTGACACGATTACAATACTTCCTCTTACTTAGGAGTAAGAGAAAGTAATAAACAACGTTTCGACAATATATTGTTTTATTTCATGCCAAAAAAATTAAATTAATGCAAATTACAATACTTCCTCTTATTCTAATACAATACGCTAATTATTCTAATAGTTTAGGTTCAACCACTGGAAAACGGAATAATTTTATTTACACAACATTTCAGAAATCGATAAATACAAAAATGGTATGTAAGAAGTAAATTTGTTTTTTTCCAAACAATTCTACAATTTAATAAACGAAATTTAAACATCGCAATCAAACATCAGAAACAAATGTTTTTATAAGTTAAACTGTAAACGGAAACTTTGGAACTGACAGTTTTTTCAAATTTTTTTTTGTATCTTTTACTTTCTATTATTTTAAATTATCATCATTTTGTATGTCTTCGAATTTTTAAACTTTTTGATGAGTCCTCGTTGTTAATATTTGTTGGACTGGAAAATTAATCCGGATAGACTTTATTCAAAAGTTTTTTGAATATTGGTGCTCAATGTCCGATTAGACTTTCTATTAATTTATGGTGAAAATGCTTGGCAGTCGAGTAGAAGTGCTATTTTAATTAATACTGCTATTTCCTTCTTGTCGGACGAGGATTATCCATATAGAGCTGAGGTATCATCATACTTCGTTTCGGTGCTTTGGCTTAATACCCAGAGTATTTCAAATTCTAAATACCTAAGGACAGATGGTTCGTCTACAAAATTAAAACGTTGCCTTTTCACAATTTTTTACCATTACTCTATTACCACATGACAAACCACTGCTGAAGAAATAAAGTAAATACTGCTGTATGATGTAAGTACGGTAAATACTGTTGGATAGATTTGATACGATTTCGTCTGGTGATGATGATATGGAAGATATACGATGAACGAATTAATATATTTTAGAATAGTTGTGGTTGGTTCGGCAGAGCTGGAAAGCATAAGAGATATATCCCGTGATAGGATGCTTGTTTATGTGCTCATTGACAGGTTTCGAGCGTTCGCCCATCATGAGGCAAACACTCGAGTGTATAATCTAAATTTGCTCTGTGCAAGTCTATGTTATCACATTGTTTGACAAAAAATATCCTGATGATGGGCGAACGCCCGAAACCGGTCGATGACCACATAAAGAAGGCTATCATGGGAAATACTCTGAAGATTTTAGAATAGCTTTATTTAACCTCTAATGGTTCATTGGTCCTATCTGGACCTAAGCTTCCACGACGATATTTTTCCATTCCTCTCTATCATGAACAAACCTCCTCCATCTTCTTGTTCCTGCCTGGCGGAGATCGCTTACTTTTCTATATTGTCTAGCCAACTTAGACGAGGTCTTTACTTTATCCACTGCCCCTCATCTAGGCTTTTAGGAAGTCTGGTGGCTTCCATCCTCTCCACATAGCCTAACTATCTTAATCGTACTTATTGGACATGAGTTAACAGATGTGGTTATCCAAACAGATGTGGCCCCTTCACAAACCGGGTCATTTTGCAAAACTTATCTTTCCTACTAAGATTATTCATGTTTTCCTTGGTTAAAAACCAAACATCACTACCATAGGTATAAATATACTATGGATCTTATTAATATAGTTTTATACAAAAGTACCTTGGAGTGTCTTGACAAAGCTGGAAATCATAATGTTTTGTTCAAAGCAAACATAGATCTGTTTCCAGCTGTTATTTCTAACTTTTATGTCCATTTATTAAATAGTTTATACGCTATTAAACTTAATGAACTAAAGTGTAAAATCAGACTATAAACTGGTTGAATGAACTGATGGTATCTAAACTACAAAATGTAAACCCATATCACTTTACCACATGTTGGCATTCGAATAATGACCATAGACAATAGTTATCCGCAATGGTATCCTAAACACTTTGGTAATTGCTTATCAGACACGGCAATCAATATACCCAGCCAAAATTTGATACCAAGCCAAGTAATATAGTACACTTGGGATGAATCCCAGAATGCCTTAATTAGTTAAAGGAATTTACTTCAGCACTACTTGATTTTCAAGTTTACTAAATATTGTTTGCATTAATGGTTACCCTGGACAATTTGTGGCATTTAATCGGGTATACAAAAAAAAAAAAAAGCGAGGGCCATCTCCCACAAATATATATTATAATACATATATATATTATCTAAAAGACACAATTACTTGGTTTATATATTATTGCGATCGTGTCAAATTTTCGATAGCGAGTTTTCATCGTAAATATATGTATTTCCCCTTAGAAATACGAATATTCGAAAAACGAAGGTTTTTCGTTTTCGAGCTATCCTGTTCACACACACACACACACACACAGACAAACCTTTCAAATAAAAGTTGTAGCTCTTTGTATGTGTAGTTGATATACCAAGTTTGAATTGTCGGAACCATTTTTTAGAAAACCGCAAAAACGTAAAAAAACCAACTAGTAAAGAGTACTTCCGGATGAGGATTTTGACAGATAATGCTCCGTCAGATCCCAAGGTGATACTAAACGTAATATCAAGTTGCAAGTTTCTGCGGTTTTTCGTTTTCGAGCTGTATTCGAACGTATTCTGTTCACATACACACACACAGACCAATTGCTAAAAACCACTTTTTTGGACTCAGGGGACCTCAAATAGGCTTCAACGTTCATCCTTACGATAAAACTTCAAAGAATTCATCCTTATGGATGAGCTCAGTTGGTTTTCGGCAGTCCAAAATGTTCATCGGGGCTCCGGACGAGGCTATTAGTGAGACGTTGCTGTGTTTTTCACGGAACTCTCTCAAGCATTTGGTTAGATCTCTTACTGGACATTGTGGTTTAAGGAGACATCTCTACATAATGGCATAATGCGGCCGGATCCATTTTGTAGAGTCTGTGAGACAGTGGGAGGAAACACCCATCCATCTTATGACTGATTGCCTGGGTTGTGAGGAAATAAGGTTTAGGACCTTTGGTCGGAATAGGAGTCTGTGGAAGAGCTTAGGCTATTTCCCCTTAAGGTTAATGTTCGATTTATTCGGATTGCGGTGAATCTTAGATGGATTAGATCCGGGTCTGGATTTTTGTTCTAGACCCGGTTTGTTGTTGTTTTTCTTAGGGTAGCTATATGGGGGCCCAGTGAGGCTTTGGATAGCGTAGGGTTTGGTCCCTTTCCACAGACAAATAATAATAATAATAATAAATAATAATGAGGTAGTCCTAAAAACTTTTTTTAGCGAATGGTCTGTATGTATATGCGTGTTTGTTAACAAAATATCTCAAAAACTTGGTTGAAAATAAAGTACTTTTAGGATTTCTCCGAAAGGATAGTCTTCATATTTATGTCCTTCACATAAATTAATATTATCCAAGAATATGTTGCAACGTCTCTTCCGCCGTCACACAGAGTGAAATAAATTCACAACAACTGCCTAGCTTTAAAAGTTATGAACACTAGTAAAAATTTAGGGGGAATGTTGCACGATTTATACAATTTTTAAAATATAATGATGTGTTTTCTTTACTCATTATTATTATTATTATTATTATTATTATTATTATTATTATTATTATTAAAGGAAGGGTAGGGTAAAACCCTACGCTATTCAAAGCCTCCCTGGGCCCATATAGCTACCCCTAAGGAATAACAACTATTGGTTCTGGAACAAAAGTCCAGGCCCAGGTTTTACCCATTTAAGTTTCACCACAAACCGAACAAATCGGACCAAAACCATAAAAGGACATAACTTAAGATCCTCTACCGATATCCTATTCCGGCCGAAGGTGCTAAACCTAATCTTCTCACAGCCCAAGCAATCCGCCATGAGATGCATCCTCCATCTCACAAACTCTACAAAAGGGGTCAGGCATGAGTCCCATTGTATAGAAATGTCTCCTTAAGTCACAATGCCCAGTGAGGAAGCCAACCACTGAGATGCCTGAGAGAGGTCCGTGAAAGATCCTGCTACTTAAAGCTCCGTCCGGACCCTCAATGAACATCTTAGACTGCCGACAACCCACCGCACTAATCCCTAAGGAAGAAGAAATATGTGCCAGAAGACACACCAACAGCAGGCTCGGGACCAATGAAAGGGAGAGAGGCGCCTAATTTGGGAAACCTATCCACCTCCTCATTCCCAACTATTCTCATATGATCTGGAACCCAGACCAGAAGCACATCCTTCAGTGAAGAAAGATCTTCTAGTCTTTTATAACATTCCAACAACAATCTGGAAGTGAAGACACATGAACTAAGTGCCTTCAACGCAGCCTGGCTGCCCGAGCAGATACAGACAACTTTTAAACTAGTGTTACGCACCTTCTCATCCAAAATACAACAAAGAATTGCATAAACCTCAGCCTGGAAAACGGTGGCCCACTCACTAAGGGGCACCGCTAAATGGTCTCCCGTCTCAAAATAGACGGCAGCCCCAGACCTACCATCCATCCTGAAACCGTCCGTATAGCATCGGAGATAATTCTCAGGAATCACTCCAGACGAACCCAGGGTTAACCGATCTTCCCTAACCCAGGCAACCTAACCCATCAGATCATTACCCTTTAAATACTGAAATTATTTATAAAGTTTTGTGTTACCATTTTTTTTTTATGCAATAGCTTTTAAATCATTAGCTTTATTATCTAATTTAATTTCAAAATAAACCTAATTTAATATCCGATTAAATGCTTTTCAATGTGGGACGAAATGTTTGATTACTTCCTCTTACTTACTGTCAAATTTTTTGCCGGTAATATATGTTTTGACGTCTCCTGTGTATAGAAAAAAAAAGTTTTTAGCGAACGGTCATAAAACACTGTGTGTGTGTGCAAAATATTCCAAAAATGAAAAATCGCAGAATAACTCAAACTTGGTTGGTATTCCGTTTAGAGATACTAACCATCGTATATGACACGAAAGTATAGCACAGAAATTCATCAAACCGGAAATGCCGTACTTTCTGAATGATGTTTTATAGTTTTCCGCGATGTGCTTACAAATGGTAAACGGTGATTTTCTTTTAACTTCATATATTATCTACACCCTACACACACATATTACTTTTATTTGAAATATTCCATGCGCATATATATATATATATATATATATATATATATTCGTCATCAGAGAACCTCAACACAATCATTTCCAGTGAAAACTCTATTTTTGTAAATTTGATACAATCACAATACGGAGGAATAAATGAAAAAAACTCACCCTATCATAGTTGAATGCAAAACAAGAGTCTTGGCAAAATGAATTTCTGATTGATTTGGTTCTCTAACATTTTTTCGTAAACCTAACATAAAAAGGAGATATTTCTAATTTTTTCGATTCTTCCTCACTTATTATGTAAGAAGTTGTTGCTTTTTTTTTTTTTTAGCAAATGAAAGAAAAGGTAACCAGTTTTTTCAAGTACACAACTTTAAGCCATAAATAGAAAAAAATTTTTTACTTTTTTATTTGATGTATTAATAAAACAAAGTGTAGTGGAAAAAAGAAATAGAAAAATAATAGTTTTGAAAAATAGTTTTGTGAATTTTAGCTAGTTCAAATAGTGCATTTTAGTGAAGGGGAAACAGCCGGGTACTGTAATTCAGGTCTAAGATACTGAAGAGACAAAGGGACAAGTAACAGTTAGGATAAGACAATACACTCCCTGCAGACATATCAGTATTATTTGAAAAGATTTGAACTAATAATTAGAAGGCATTCTTTAAGACAGTCTGTATTAGATATTCAATCAGAACACTTGTACCAGGAATCGCTATCTTAACATCAGTGCCAGTCATAAGTTAAAACATAAGCCTCTCTCACTCGAGCTGTTCTTCTCCTATTTATACCACTGGAGAAGGTCCTGGATGGTTCTAGACTTTTCCAGGCCGCGGTGGACCGGTGTAGATGAGTCTCGCTGGCGTTTCCCAGCATCCACGAGGAGAACTTGAGGTGCCTGCTTCTTCTCCTAGATGGTACTAGTGGGGCTGCGTTACAATATTGTTCTGATCTAGTTGAAAATGACCTGGCTCCCAGGCCGAAAGCTCGATATTATCTAATAATGTGTTTTTATACATATATTTATGGACTTTATGCCATTTAATTTTTAACCATCATATTTTGTAAAAAATATGTCTTTGCGCAATCAGACTGTGACTTCATTTCAGTATATTAATAAGCATATTACTGTATTATTGAAAAGTATTTAAATATCTTTTAAGATAAAATATTTAATTTAATCTACCAGTGTTTTCTTAATTATTCTTATTACTTCTCTTCTCTTTGAACATACACACAAGCCCTTTACAAAACCGCTCACGCCACAAGCTACTACAACTACACATCACTCCAATCACATTTCAAAAGCTTTAAAAAAAGAGACATACAGTAAAAAATATGTTGCTATAACTTTGTTTTGTTTATTAGACTTGAAACTTTTACAAAAGATGATGGTTAAAATTAACAATATATGTTAAAAAATAATATAAAAAAATAAGCAAAATCAAACAATAGTCATCCAAAAAACAACAACGCTATATCAACAAACAAAGAAAGTAAATTCTATTCACTACTACTATATTCGTGGAAATTCTGAAGGATTAACACATAATTTAAAAAAAATAATAACAATATCAAAATTTCCTATTCTAATTCAAACAGTAATTGAAACTTTTTTTAGATTCCAAAAAGATAAAACCTCTATAAATCTAAATTCTAATGTTATTTATAAAACAAACTGTACAAATTGCCCAACCATCTACATAGGAGAGATAAAAAAATATGTTCAAAATAGAATTCGACCACACAAATATGACGATAAAAAATAGAAAAGGGAAACTCAGCCCTCTCTCAATACACTAAAAACCTGGACACACTTTTGACTTCAGTAAAACTACTATAGTTGCTAGACAAAGGAATTTACAAAAAAAAAAAATGTTAGAAATGATCCACATCAATAGTAACGGAACACTATCAATTTTAAAACAGATTTTGCTGAACTTAATGCCATTATATACAAAATTATTGAAATAATCACACCGCTTGTTTTCGAATACTGCTGAAGTATGAAATATATCCTATCATTAAACTGTAACCTGGACTATATTGTAACGTTTTTCTGAACTAGCTACTGGAATTAGTTGCTTCGTGGATTCGGTTTAGATAAAACACACTAAACTTCTAACAACACCGACACAATAAATTACAATTAAAACACTTAAATACACTGTATAAATCAACAATAGTTCTCTCAGTTTACTTTATATACACGTTTAACAAGCGCGCACTCCATTTGTAACAAGACTGATTCACTCGGGCTGTTCTTCTCCTATTTATACCACTCGCGAAGGTCCTGGAAGGTTCTAGGCCGCGATGGACCGGTGTAGAAGAGTCCAGAAGCGCCTCACTAGCGCTTCCCAGCGACCACGAGGAGAACTTGAGATGCCTGCTTCTTCCCCTAGATGGCACTAGTGGCAGCGTTACAATATTGTTCTGATCTACTTGTGTAATCTTGAAAATCACCTGGCTCCCAGATCGAAAGCTTGATATTTTATAATAAAAAGTTTTTATACATATATTCATGGACTTTTTGTCATTTAATTTTTAACCATCATATTTTGTAAAAAATAATATGTCTCTGCGCATTCAGACTGTGACTTCATTTCTTTATATATTAGATTAGTTAATACAAATATCTATAGTTTGTAATTAAGAATATTATATTCTTACCCCCCACCCCCCGGCAGTTTGATTGTAATAGAAGAGATTATATATATAAAAGACATAATTATTCGAGAACTGTCTCACCAGTTCGTTCTCCCTCATCATCCTTTAGATTCGCTTGATGTGTATATATATATTCTAGGTAGGGAGACGAACGACTGCTGTAAAGTCTAGGGTAGGTTAGCGTGATGCATATATTTACATATTTCACGTAACTCGGTCACTATTTTACATAAAAGGGGATTTTACTTCACTCTCACTCTATCTCTCCCATCTTTCCCTCTTTGAAAATACACTCATCTTGACTTTACTAAAAACTAATCTATAGGGGCTTTTGTTGTTAGTAGTGGTGGTGGAGGTGGTGGTGGAGGTGGTGGTGGTGTAGAAGGTTATAATGCTATAGAAACTTAACTTTTATCAACTATTAACCATCCTCTTTTATTAATGCATTGTTTACATTACTCCCCAACACTGATGTTCTATTGCTATTTAAATGGAATTTACATAAAGTTCTTATTTATGCTGTATAAACAGCAGTGAAATATCACTCGTTCCATTTTAAATATATTCTATTTACCTAAAATAATAATATTAACTAGACAAGGCACGAGAAGGATATATTAATTATTGTAAAACTACTGTATATCTACATATACAGTAGTAACCTGTCTCTGAATAGTGATGTTTAATCAGTAACACAATATTTATGTTTCAATTTAGACCAAAGAAGACATCTCTTGAAAAAAAAAAAAGTGTGAAACACTCACACAACTTTCTTTTACTCCAGTTCACAAAATTATAATTGACAAATTTTACAGTTGTATACCAAATTTAATGAACTTCGTCGAAAACGAAAAACTGAAAAAAAAACTGTTCAGTAAACCGCGCTTCCGGTTTACAAATTTTCTTGAAACTCGAAATTTTGGCCATTTATTTATTTCTAATTAATTTTTGTTTGAATGATAGAATTGTATAATCAATTATGATAGCACTTTAAGAGAAAAACATAACCCCACCCCTTCCCCTAAAAGTGGACTAAGTGAATTTTCCCAAAGTAATGTTTTAAATAAAAGTTGTAGATATTTGTACGTGTAGTTTATATTGGAAGTTTCAAGAAAATCGTTGGAGTCATTTTTAAGAAAAATGCAAAAAAAAAAAAAAATGAAAAAATGATTTAGTAAAATGATAAAAATAAACGTACTTCTCTTCGTCATCAGATTTTTTTTTCAAACTTGGAATTTCTACAACACATCTAATTCTAATTAATAACATTATTTAGATGATCGAATTGTCTAATAATGTGAAATAGCACTTTAGAGAAAAACCATAACCCTACACCTCCATCAAAAGTACACTTAAATGAATTTTTTTGGGAGGAAATGTTTCAAATAAAAGTTGTAGCTCTTTGTATGTGTAGCTGATGTACCAAGTTTCAAGAAAATCGTTGTAGCCATTTTTGAGAAAATTGCAAAAAAGTAAAAAAAAAAAAAAAAAAAAGTGGTAAAATGGTACTTCCAGTTGAGGAATCCTGACAGATAACGAACTGTCGGATCCCATGGTGGTACCTAAATGGAATATCAAGTTTCAACTTTCTACAGTTTTTCGTTTTTGAGCTATGCTGTTCACATACACACACACACACACACACACACACACACACAGACCATTTGCTAAAAACCACTTTTTTGGTCTCAGGAGACCTCAAAACGGATATTTCCGGTGAAAACTCGATATCGAAAATTTGACACGATTACAATACATCCACTTACTAAGGAGTGAGAGAAAGTAAAAATGTATGGATTAAGGGAACCTCAAATATGCATTTCCGATGAAAACTCAATTTCCAAAGTTTGACACTATTTCTTATTAAGAAAAAGCTAAATTTAATGATAGTAGATTTTTTTATATATTTTCCTGTAGGAAAATGTAATTTTTATTATTTGCCGTATAATATGGAGAAAAGACTGTCTGGTTGACAATTAATTTATTTCTTTATCTTTTTCAAATGAATATGCAAATAACTTTAGGGTCTTTTAGTAGAGCTGCATAAATTAAGTTTTATTCTCACCTTTGTTCTTATATCCTAGACAAACTTGGAATTTTATTTGAATCCAAAACTTGCAACTTACCTGTAACAATGAAAATAAAAATTTAAATTATTCCACTGAAAAAAAAAAAAAAAAATTATACATAATTTGAAATAATAATGGTTACAATTATGCAATAATAATTATTATGGATAGAATTATATAATAGTATTGAATAGAAATCCATTAAAAAAAAAAAATGAAAAGAATAAGCGCTTATGGAAGAACTAAACAAACCAAGCACATGCTCAAATGTACAAAATCTGTAAATTACTAAGCATGATAGTACGCAAAACTATAAAATTCCTGGACTCTTTTGGCCATAAATATCAGAGTAAAAAGAAAGTGCTGGCGATGTGGATTTCTGGTGAAATCACGAAGGAAATTCCTCCCGAGTTGAAATGTGTGGTCAAAAAAAGAAAGTATGGAAATAAAGATAGAAACCAGCATTAAAATGGGACACTGGAAAGGAAAGAAATTCGGAGGAATCGGTGTAATTAGTGTCTGGGAGAAGAAGTGTTGTTAAAGAAGTTGAAAGGAGGATATGACAGGTATTTTTTTTGTTAAGGTGATTATTGTACTACTTGATTTGAAAGATCTATTGTGCTCCCCGGAGACTTCCCAGTGCACTGCCGGCCTCCGAAAGTGGTCTTTAGCTATAGGCAGCATTGTCCAGCAGAGCGAGCAGTGAGCTACACAAGCTTCTAGGAAGGCAAAATCTAAATATGGTAGGCTGGGGACTATCTAAGAATGATGAAAAAGAAATAAATAAAAGAAATAAACGCCAAAGTCTCCAAAGATATTTACGAATTATGAAACTATAACACATTTGTTTGAATAAAAAAAAAAAAAAAAAATGTATTAATGAAATGCAAGATTTGGTACAAACTGCAATGGAATAAAGTCCCCAGTACGTGTTGAGAAAATTCACAGGAAATCTTTTAACGCTACTATTCTCCCAGAAAATCTCCCCCCCAAAAAAATAATTTTCCCAAGAAATATTTAAAAAAAAAAAAAAGTGATGATGATGATGATGATGATGATGATTATTATTATTAATATTATTATTCAAGGAAGGGGAAGGCAAAACCCTACGCTATCCAAAGCCTCTGTAGTGGAAGAACGAAATGAAAAATAATAGTTTTTAAAAATAATTTAGAATGTTTTATAATGTGAATTTAACTTCAAAAAGAGTGTATTTTAGTGTCAGGTACTGTAAATTGGGATCATACTAAATAGAAAAACAAAGGCACAAAATTCCGTTAGGGCAAACCTTTTGTAGAAGAAAATTCCCCCGCTAGAGAGAGAGCAATTCCAAAGAAGAGAGTTTAACATTAGCTTTCAAAGAGTAAAGAGTACATAGTCTGCACTTAGCCTTCAAACAACTAAGTCGCATTCTGCTTCCAAAGCCAGAACACTTCAGGAATCGCTCTCTTAGTATCAGTGCCAGTTTCACAATATATTAAATAAGTTTATAATATCAAATAACTTGTAGTTATTATTTTAACAGAATATATTTATTATATAAAACAGTGGTGACTTCTTAATTATTCTTAATACTTCTATCTCTTAACCGTATATACATACAAGCCCTTTTCGCTAAGACGCTCACGCCACAAGCTACCTATATACATCATCACACCAAAACATTACACCTCCCTGGGTCCATATAGCTTCCTTAAGCTTCGTCCGGACCCCCAATGAACATCTTAGACTGCCGCCAACCACGGCACTCATCCAAAAAAAAAAAAAAGTGATAATATAATGTATTGTAGATCGTAGGAATTTTGGAAAGAAAAAAAAAAACAGTAGGAGCTATTTTCGAGCAAAAAAACTCGAAAAAATTAATTAAAAAAACAAACAAAAAAAAAACGATTCATTAAATCGTATTTCCGGTTGGTGAATGGTTGATAGACTATTCGCAAAAAACATTTTTGTTTAAAAACAATATCTATTAAGCGAATGATAAAGTAAACACAGAAATATTCTGGATAATACAAACAAATAATTAAAAAAGCAAATTAAATTGATTATGAAATTAAGTAGACTACACTAATTATTTAACTATAAAAGAGTTTGTTTGTATGATGAACATATAATGAAATGTGAGGATAATTTTTTTTTCTCAGTAAAAATATTTCAAAAAAGATGTTACCCCTTCTTCTTTTTTTTTTGTTTTTGTAAAAATAAAACACACACAAAAAAAAAGAAAAAAAAGTGAGAACTGTACACAGCTGGGCAATAACAGAAGTTAAAAGTAAACTCACAACTTAAATTGCTTGTTTTTAGTTTCAAAAACAAAAAATAAAAATAAAAAGAAAAAAAGAAAAGAAAAAAAAAGTAAACTATCGTTCGGCGATGGAACTCGGTTGGAAAATGGATCTCACTTAATTACCAATATACAACTGGAAATGAAGAAAAAGGAGAAAACTCATTTGAGAGCAGAGTTGTTTTTTTTTTCCTTGTTTCGTAAAATATTGAGTTTAGAAGTTTGTACAAATACAATAATGACAATAGTTTAACGAAAAAAATAAATTACAGAAATAATCATTATCAAAGCAAATCAAATCAAATAAAAAAATGTTACTCGTTTTTTTTATTGAATTAAAATAAAATTAAGATAACTGTCGCGACATTCCAAGAAATGTTTATTTAAATTAACGTCTAAAAATTATATAGATATCTTTTCCCGCTACAAAATTGCGTAATTCGTTCAATAATAAAACTAATGACCTCTACTAATGGCCATAATATTCCATGTCCTACTCAAAAAAAAAAAAAAATCTGGTGTGAAACACTCACACAACTTTCTCTTATCCCAGTTTTCAAAATTGTAATTGACAAACTTTATAATTAATATGCCAAATTTAATAAAATTCGTCGATAATTGAAAAAAAATGTTTAATAAAACCGCACTTCCAGTTTACTATTTTTATTAAAACTCATAATTTTGGCCATCTATTTATTTCTAATTAATTTTGTTTGGATGGTACAATCAACTATGATAGTACTTTAGAGAAAAACATAAACCTACCCCCGTTTTCGAGAAAAATACCAGAAAACTGAAAAATATATTTCAATAAAAACTCACTTCCGGTCATCCGATTTTTTTTTTCAAACTTGGAATTGCAACAATACATATTTAATTCTAATTAATATTATTTAGATGACAGTATTGTATAGTAAACTGAAATAGGACTTTAAAGGAAAACATAAACCCACCACTCCCCCAAAAGTGCCCTTAAATGAAATTTTCCCAGAGAAATATTTTAAATAAAAGTTGTCGATCTTTGTATGTGTAATTGATATATGAAGTTTGAAGAAAATCGTCTGAGCCATTTTTGAGAAAATGGCAAAAAAGTGAAAAAAAAAGATTTAGTAAAGTGGTACTTCCGGTTGAGGAATTCTCACAGATGACCTACTGTCAGATTCCATGGTGATAACTAAACGGTATATCAAGTTTTAACTTTATACGGTTTTTCTTTTTGAGCTATGCTGTTCACATACATACACACACCATTTTCAAAAAATAATTTTTTTGAATTTAGGAGACCTCAAAACGGGTATTTCCGGTAAAAACTTAATATCGATAATTTGCCACGATTACAATGCTATTAAAAAAATTTACATTTATTTCAATTTGAAGTGTGATATATAAGTTGGATTATTGTAAGAAAGAATTAATATATCAAAAATAAAAGTTAGCCAGCTATTAAGTAGATCTGGTATTTTATCCGTCGTAGCATGCATATTTATTTTCTTCCTGACCGGTTTCGGATGTCAAACATATCAATTTATCTACACATTTTCTTATATTAACCCAGCTTGTATTTCACATCTATTTATTATTTGTACAAGTTTTTGACTGTCCATAAACTTTGCATTGCCTTTCTTCAAACTTTATCTATTCTTATTAGTAGAGTATACTCCTGAAATAACTTAGGCCCCCCCCCCCCCCCAATAAAACGAACTGATAAAACACTGATCCTACTTTACAACACTATTAAAATTTAGTTATGGAATATTCTGCAAAACAGAAAACAATATACACTATTTTATAATGTCTAATCATAACATATAATAATTCCATTTTGTCATTAAGCTTAGCACACATAGTACACATAACCTTATAATCTCCCCACATAATTATATACAACCAACAAGTGTGAGTAACAAGTAACAGAAACATTACGTTGAGTACATCAACTTGGTGAATTTGCTCTGACGATGGATGAAAGTCCGAAACCGGTCACGAACAAAATCAATATGCATGTTACGACGGATAAAATACCAGATGTTATCCAGCATTGCGGGTCCATCTACACTTATTAAATAGATGTTTATTAATCTAAAAAGTGAAATAATATACAAAAGTCTATCTCTTTGTTTAGTATTTACCGATTAAAAAATTTAAACAAAATAAATAAATCCACATATATAATAAATAAACAAATATGGTATGCAACACTCAGACGACTTACACATTTTTACTCAAATTGGCCCAACATTAATACAGAGATGGCGGAGGTATATGCTGATTAGCATCCTTGACTGTTAGAAATAGCATCTGTTTACATTGTTAATCAGAAGAGAGCGCCAAAAACATTACGAAACCCAAATAACATTTAAAATGTAAATAGCACAGACTCCATAAAACACCCTAAAATTGAATTTTCCGGTAAAAGGTTACAAATGAAAGTGATGCAGGTAAATTTTATCTGTGCAGTTAGCAGGTCAAGTTTAAACAAAATTATTGTAACCGGTTCGAGAAAATTCCCAAAACTCTAAAACCTATTCTATAAAGTTCGTCGTACATGATATAAATTAAAATGGTTACCAAATCGTCGAGCCATACACTTATACACTTATAACGAGATATCTGGGCATTGCCGTATAAACATCTCATTATAATATATATCCGTTTTAGCACTAGATGCTTAGCAATATGTGGCTTAGCTGAAAAAGCTTATATTGCAGAAGAGATGATAGCGTTATCATCAAATCCAGAAATACTGGTTGGATAATTTTGGAGCTAAACCAAACATCTCAGTCCCCCGAGTTTTCTACCTCGAGTTCAGACATTGACCACATTCGCTGCTCCCTGTGGCAACTGAATGAGAATGTAAAAATACTTTACTCACGTGTTCAATTTTCTGGAACCGTATTTAAATTTTAATATGAATATAAGAATTTTTTTTTTTTTTTTTTTTTTTACCAACGCCTGCCGCTTTTCGCTTTTCGGCCATTCTAAGGCGAGCAGCCCAGTATAGCGTTGCTTGCCTCAAGCAACTATCTGAAGATGTGAGGGGGACATCTGCGAGTCCTAGGCAGAGAGCTAACTGTTCCCCGGTCATATCAACGTTTAAGTGGCATAACGGGCAGAGAGGGGAGGCACCGACTCCTATCCTGTGCAGATGTTTCTGCAGGTACCCATGACCTGTGATCATGCGGGAGGCGGCTACTAGTACCGCTCTTGGCAAATGGGCAGGCATTCTATTAAATTGAAGCAACTCCCAGCTCTTTCCAGATGCATGTTCATTAAAAATTTCTGCCCATCACTTGTTCACACTCCATTTAATGAGGTTTTTAGAAAATAATAACTCCAAAATCTGGGATGGAAGTACTATCTGCATCCCTTCCTTGGCTAATCTGTCTTCCTGTTCGTTTCCGAGCAGGCCGCAGTGAGATGGAACCCATTGGAGGTCGATGTTTCTACCCCTAGTAAGTAATCTGGCTATTGCATCCTTGAATGCCGCCTCGCGCACTGACTCACTAGTGGTAGCCGATGTTAAGGAAATAATGACCGTCTGAGAGTCGATGAATATGACTACATTAGTCTCAGTTTTATTAGCGAGGTCTTCTAGAACCAAGTTTGATTCGCCCTCATAATTGGTGGAACCAAGGCAGAGGGCCTGCTTTAATTGGGTAATCGAGTAGAACCCGGCACCAGCAGTCTTTCTTACTCTATCAACCGAGCCATCAGTAAAAATATGCAGCCACTTTGCTTCTGGATATCTAAATATACCATTTCGACGGCCATACATCTTAGCTGTTGAACTGGCAAGTCGTCCTTCTTTGTAAAGCCATCAAAAAGATCAATGCATCCTTGGGCATGAGGTTCTAGGTCCTAGGACTTGTCCTAGAGGTTCTATGTCCGCTTGAAGTTCCGTAGCTAGAATGGGTGTAGATTTGGCGGCACCAGTTATGATGCGTAGGGCTTTGTTCTGAATTAGATCAAGCTTAATTTGGATACTTTTGGGTGCAGCTATAAGCAACTCGTTGCCGCATTCCAAAGCCAGTCTGATGTAGGTCTTGTAAACAAGATTGAGAACATCTTGAAAAGAGCCCCACGTCATCCCTGACAGCCTTTTTAAAAGACGTAATCTGGACATACCGTACTCTGAAGCCTTCTCCACGTATCTGGCCCAACTGAGCTTGCTATCCAAGGTGATACCCAAATAGGTACCATTAGTTGTTTCCTCCAGCCTCTCCTTACTGTAGAAAAGGGAGACTGTTGGAGGTTTAGTACCGAGCGTAAACACTTGATAGACTGTTTTTTTGTGTTCACAACCATTTCATTTCTGTCCATCCATGACGATATAATCTTCATTTCGCTTTCTATTGCCTTAATGTTGGAACTTGAAGCCCAGATAACCAGGTCATCAGCATACAATAGGTACTATTATACTCTCGGACGACTTCCTGACAAAGTCTCAATTATATCAACAATCATGAGATTGAAAAGAACTGGGCTTAGAACCGACCCTTGGGGTAGGCTTTGTTTAGTGAGGCGGTACGATGAGTTGGTATTGTTGTAACTGACACGAAGGTACCTTTGGGCTAAAAAAGATTTATCCAGAGGTACAGGTTACCGGCCATCCCTATATCTTACAACTTAATGAGAAGCTGCCGTCTTCAAACGCGATCAAACGCCATGCCACAGTCAACCAGTACCGCTAGTGTGCTCTGTTTCCTTTGTAAACCGTTCTTGATTGCCTGTGAAAGTCTGACTATGGGTTCTATGGTGCCTCTATGTTTCATATAACCGGCCTGTCTTTCAGAGATAGCCTTCACCATGTCAAAATATTTAATAAGTCGATCGAGTACCAAGAAAGTTTACAGATCGCACTGGTAAGTGATACCGGCCGGTAGCTATCTATCTGCTGTAGACACTGGCCCTTCTTGAGAGTGGCCTTCCTCCATGCATTCAGAATGCCGTCCCTCCAAGTTTTAAGCAAGGCACCTTTAGCCTGAGCTCCCAGATGTGTAATAAACTCAGGAAGGACACCATCAGGTCCGGCACCCTTACTTGTTCCAGCTTTTTGGTAGCCCTCTCCAATTCGAATAAGTCAAATGGGGTTGAAAGTAGTGCAACGTCCTGTGACCTCAGAATCGGAGGCTTAGAATATGAATATAAGAATATATATAAGAATATGAATATTAGACTATAAGAAAATATGAAAAAGTGCAAATACGCAGAATGTATTTTGTAACCTGCTCCGTTTAGTATAGCTTTAAATACCCTCTATCTAAGATTTATTTTGATCTTGTTGTCGCGTCTTTCCGCTAGTTGTCGGGTTAGTTAGAGTGAATAATATTATTACTTTTCTTCACTAGTGTGAAAAAGTAATGGTGCTTTTACTTTTAGTCACTTGTGATTAAAAGTATAACTTCACTCATTAGTTTTATATTTTATAATGGTCTAATTATTACACCAAATAAATAATATATTTTAATATAAATATATTTCATTACTGCATTCTAAGTTAGAGAAAATGTTAATATATTTTTTTTTTCTTTGGTACGTCTGTTTAATAATATAAAAATATAAATAAAATGGTTCTTCGATTTACTAAATTTCTATAAAAATTTGTTTCAGTTTCAATTAAGAGTAAGTCTCTTAATATATTAAAATTCACAATCTTATTCAGAACAATCTCTATTAGAATAAAATTCATTAGGTGGAAATTGTAAACTTTTCTCACTAACTAAAATCATACTAATAATAATAGTTTGGGAAGAGAATAGCTAAGTGGTTAGCGTACTGGACTCCCACGCGGAGGACCCGGGTTCGAGTCCAGCTGGGCTACCCTTAGATTTTTTTTCTTCCTAGGAGCCTCTACAGCTCACTATCCGGTGATAGACAGTGTTGTCTGTAACGAGAGAACACTGTCCGGAGGGCGGCAGTGCACTGAGAAGGTCCATGCGCCAATGACCATAGATGTTGACGTGCCATAAATTAAAAATAATAATAATAATAGTTTAATCGCATTTCTAACCGATCTGATTTTCCTCACCTTTTCACTAAATTTTTATTTGCATTAGCTGGGGCAACCTGCATTATTACTCTGAAAGCTTTTTTTCAGGCAAACTAACATCCCAGCAATCTTATAAACTCCCCTAAAAGATTTCTCTCGGAATGTTTCAAACAAAAGTCTATGTATGCGTAGTTATAATCCTGTTGGTGGCTTTTTCGAGAAAATAGCGGGAAACTATAATAACAAAAAAAATCAATACATTTTGACTTCCGTTTTTCATGATCTACGGACTTTGAATCATGATTTTCGGATTAAAACTGAATTTCCAAAAAAAAAAAAAAAAATCTAACGAATGCGATCACTTTCTTACAGCTGTAAGTGAAAATAATACTAATGTAAATATAGGGTGGATGTAATCTGTTAAATCCCAATATTTCAAATCTCTACTATTAATTTGATCATTTTCTATAAAAGTAGGATTATATTTTATAAAATATATTTTTATATTTTCTTGGTATATTATTAGTTTTTTATTAAATATTGAGTCTAGGCCAGCATGGCAAGGTTCAAAATGAGATATCATTGATTTCTGGTCCAATATGGGTCCATACTCTCATCTCATATTACTTCTACTTCGATTTTATCCTCTTCCACTTTGTAGAATTTCTATATCCCATTCCGCAATCCATATCTTCCAGCCGGCTGCTGCCTGTTACTACCATAATATTGCTACTACCCCTTCCACATAATATTATTTCCTTCTTTCTTCTATAATTCTATAACAATATCAGTCGATAATAATTTTACTATTATACTATGATAATTTGTACATGTTTATTCCTAGTTTAATAATACTTTGGTTTATATAATAGGACAAATGTTTCTTATTTCATAGCTTCTTATTACTTAGCTGTCGGATAGTGTTATCATTAAAAATGATTCCCTTACTATTTGTTCATAATTTGAATTAAGGTGGAAAGTCAGGTCATTCGAAGTGTGTAAATTAAGTAATGAGACTGATTTTTTATCTTTTTTTTATTCAAATAAAATTACAATTCAACATTGTCCCCTTCAAAGTAACTACCTTGGGAAGCCACACAACGCTGAAGACGATTCTTCCATTCGCCATAGCAGTGCTGGAACTCGGATACTGGAATAGACATCAGTTGGTCGGTTACGGCTGTGATTTTTCAATTTGGGGAACAAAAAAAAAGTCACATGGACTCAAGTCGGGTGAATAAGGAGGCTGAGGAGCCACAGGAATGTTATTACTGGCCAAATACTCATTAATAGAAATCGCGGTGTGACACGGAGCATTGTCGTGATGCAACACCCACTTGTTTTTGATGTTTGGTCACACACGCATGACTCTTTTTCGAAGTCTCTCAAGAACTTCTCGGTAAAAATGTTGGTTTACCATTTGGCATTGAGGCACAAATTCTTTGTGAACGATTCCTTGGCTATCAAAAAAGCAAATCGGCATGCATTTGATTTTTTGACTTGCTCATTCTTGCTTTTTTTGGCCTTGGAGAGGTTGAAGTGTGCCACTGCATGCTCTGACGCTTAGTTTCTGGGTCATACTCAAACACCCAAGACTCGTCTCCTGTAATAACACGTTCCAAAAAATTGGGATCGTTTTCAATTGCTCCAAAAAAGTCAAGGCTCCTTTCCTTTCTGATGTCTTTTTGCTCTTGTGAAAGATTTTTCGGAACCATTTTTGCACAAATTTTTCTCATCCCCAATTCATTAGTCAAAATTTGATGAACGGTTGTGTGAGTCAAATTCAACTCTTCGCCGATCATGCGGACTGTCAAA